>CABHPR010138761.1:13709-36296 GCA_902168415.1 Peromyscus melanophrys
AAGAGGAAAAAAAAGAGAGAGAGAGAGAGAGAGAAAGAGAGAGAGAGAGAGAGAGAGAGAGAGAGAGAAAGAAAGAAAGAAAGAAAGAAAGAAAGAAAGAAAGAAAGAAAGAAAGAAAGAAAGAAAGAAAGAAAGAAAGAAAACAAGCAAGCAGGCTGAGCAAGCCATGGGGAGCAAGCCAGTAAGCAGTGTTCCTTCATGGCTTCTGCTTCAGCTCCTGCCTTGAGGTTCCTGCCCTGAGTTCACTCAGTGATGGAGTGTGACCTGAGAGTTGTAAGCTGAAATAAACCCTGTCCTCTCCAAGTTGCTTTTGGTCATGGTGTTTTATCACCCATAATTGAAAGCAAACTAAGACAGGAGTCCTCCCAGAACCAGGTCAAGCTTCCAAACACATGAATAATGCAACAGGTTCCTTCAGGGAAGCAAAACTCCACATCTATGGAAACAGGAACAGAACAGGTCTGCCCTGAGCTGTATGACTAAAGGAAGAAAAGGGGATGCTGGGAATATTCTGGCACTCTGCTGTCTTAGCTCTCCCAGCTCCAGCTTCTCCTGGAGAACTGAGAAGAGATGTCTAAAAGCTTCTGGGGTGTGTGTGTGTGTGTGTGTGTGTGTGTGTGTGTGTGTGTGTGTGTGTGTGTATGTGTGTGTGTGTGTGTGAAGAGTCAGTACCCGCTATACTAGACTTTCCCCAGATCAATTTTCTTTCAATATCAAGCCTGTTGAGGGGAAAAGCCCAAATTTAGTGCTAATATATTTTAATCAGTTTCTCAGCCTTTGCTAATATTCCTGAAACAAGAGATCACTTCTCCAACCTTGGGTCACTGTGACAGATGGTGTTAATTTTCAACTGGACTGGATGCATATGGAGTTCCCTAGAAGACACACCTCCAGGTACACCCATGGGGCATTAGTGAGCCTTTGAGAGTACCTTGAGGGATTATATTGATTATATTTAATTGAGACAGGACGACTCACACTGAAAGTGGGCAGTGGGCAGCACCATCCCCTAGGCTTGGGTCACAGATGCATCTGTGTAAAGAGGAGAAAACTGAGCAGAAGCCATCATTGCTGTCTTGTTTGTGACTGCGGGTGTCACGTGACCAGTTGCTCCTGCTGCTCAGCTTTCCCACATGACAGACTGTAGCTCAAACTGTGAGCAAAATAAACCCTTCCGTCCTTGAGTTGCCTTAGTCAGTGTGTTTTCTTACAGGGATAGAAAAGTAACTACGATGGGCACCTTGTGGGGGGCAGTGCTGGGCCAGAATTACCACCTGCATTTTCTTCTCATTGGTCTTAATTCCCTCAATAGAAGGAATTATTCTGGCTTTGTTTTATGATCTCTCTCTCTCTCTCTCTCTCCCTCTCTCTCTCTCTCTCTCTCTCTCTCTCTCTCTCTCTCTCTCTCTCTGTCTCTCTCTCTCTCACACACACGCACACACACACACACTTAAAATTTATTGCTATGCCTTGAATAGGAAACACCCCCACAGGCTCATGTATCTGAACACATTGTCCCCAGCTATGGGACCTTTGAGACTAGTGGCCTAGCTGGAGGGCATAGGTCACAAGGGGCAGTCTGTGAAGTTATATCCTGGCTTTGTTTCCAGTCCTGCTTTCTGCCTCCTGACCCACTAAGATATGAGAAATGGCCACCTCTTGGTCCTGCCACATAGACAGTGCCACCCCAGACATAGTGCCCTCCCTGCCTTGATGGGCTGTGCCCCCAAAACTGTGAGCCCAGACAGTCCTCCCTCCTTCAAGTCATCCCTGTCAGGTGTCTGTCACAGGAACAAAGACAGTAACCACTACCCTGTCATGCACTATGGTCATGACCATTTCAGACCACAGACAGAGGTCGGCACACCTCCATTGCTGCTGATTCCTGACGGATGGGCATGGGAAGTGTTCCTTGCCCACCCCACCTGCCACACTTGGATCCTGGGACAATCGAGAAGGAGATGCAGGCATTGTGGCCTCCCGGGTTGCTCTTCCTGGAGGGGCTGGGATGGAGAGTGCAAGGGCAACTGGGAAGTGGGTGCATCATAAGGTAGAACATGAGAAGATGCTACAAGATACAGAAATATGAAGTAGGAATTCAGCTGACTATGGCAAAAGCTGTTACCTGGAAGAGTTAACAACTCTTCCAGAGGATAAAGCCAAGTCTTAAGAAGTCTTGTGATACTGGCTTTTGAATATTAGCTATTTCCTGCAATGAATTTCTCATGTGCTATTGTAGCTTTTCCATTTCTAGAACAGTATGTTGATCATTCATTGGGCACAGTTTCTTCTATACAATTAAAGTATTTGGATAACTTTCTCCAACTGTGTTAACAACAAACACAGTCAAGATCCCTAATTTCAGGCCTTTCTGTAATTATTGTCATTAGCAACATCCGGCCAGGACCTTCTCCAGATGAGAGTATCTTATCTGAGATACTCCCCAGACTTTCTAAGAACAGACCACAGATAGATAGCATCCAGACTATCTGTTAGAGAAAGCCAGGCAGATGTGCTAACTAAGCTTAACCTTCCCCTTTCCAAGTCTTTTCTCTAGCTCTAGATCTCTGTTTAACAATCAACTCAGAACTAAAGGGCTTTTACACACCAGGTACATTAAGCTGTGATGCAGGTTGCCTAGTTACCAAGTACACTTCCCCCACCCTGCCAGAAAATGGGCAGCAGAGTTAAGCTGAGAGAGATATGGCTCCAAAGGAATAAAAGGCAGTTTTATTTTCACTCAGTGACTTATAGAATCCTAACGTTTTACCTAACCACTTCTAAGAATATAGTTTGAGCACATATATCCCTCTCTTCAGATCTATTAACTGAATTTAGCCTTTAGTTGATTCATTCCCCCATTAGCCACTTCCTTTTTGGGTTGCTATGACAGCTGACAATTACTGCTCTTTATGTGGATCTTATCACCCCTCCTTTTGACCCTGTAAGAATTCTAGCCTGTGTGACCTTGCCTTGGCCAGAGAATTGCTGCTTTGTATGGGTATATAACTGAAAATGTCAGAGACTTGGGTGGACTAGAAGATAGACCTAGAAGAATGAGACGAAAAATGAGGAAGAATTAGATGGGAAAGAACTAGATGGGGAAAAACTAGATGGGAGAATTGAGATAGAACTTAGAAGGAACAGCAGAAAAATATAGAGAGAAATCAGACAAGAAAAGAGCTGAGTATGAGAGCAGAAAAGAAGCTGTATATAGAGAGAACTGACTCAGAAGAATAAAGTAAATGGACTAAAGAGTTTCATGTATGTAGATTCATTTGATATCATCTAAGATTAGATTATCAGCTGACTGTAGATTCTTCCATGGACCCTGGGAAAATACTATTGAGGTGCTGGACCCCAATAGTCTTTGTTAAGAAGAAGCCCAGGGTCCTCAAGAGGCTCAGGAATGTGCTGTGGGATGGTCTGTATGTCAAATTGCTCTGATTGGTCAATAAATAAAACATTGATTGGTCAGTGGCCAGGCAGGAAGTATAGGCAGGACTAACAGAGAGGAGAATTGAGAGAACAGGAAGGCGGAGAGAGACACTGCCAGCCGCCGCCATGACAAGCAGCATGTGAAGATGCCGGTAAGCCACGAGCCATGTGGCAAGGTATAGATTTATAGAAATGGATTAATTTAAGATGTAAGAACTAGATAGCTAGAAGCCTGAGCCATTAGGCCAAACAGTTTAAATAATATGTGTCTGTGTGTTTATTTTATAAGTGGGCTGTCGGACTGCCGGGGCTTGGTGGGACCCGGAGAGAAAACTCTCTAGCTACAGGAATGAGATGTTTTCAAGCCAAAAAAATAAAAGGCCCTTGATGAATGCCTGAAATCATAGTGATAAAGGCGGGCCACTGAAGGACATCACCAATGTTGATGCTAATGTTCCCAGAAGATCTGAGAGTGGGGCCCAGCCGAACAGCTTCACATCCTGCTCATCTCCACCCCCATTTCCATCATTGGAAACAGAACTTCCATTTGAGATGGACACATGGCTTCTAGAAGGAGATGTTGCCCAACCTCCCTCTCAGGTCAACACCATCCCATAAGAAGTCTTACGTGAGGAACATGTGCCTTTGTCCTCTGACTGCATGCCTCCTTCTGGGTCCCTGGAGTGTGGACACTCTGGCTGGTGCTCAGCAGCTATCTTGTTTCTCAAGGCAGCCATGAGGAGGGAGGCCATCCATGGAGTAGCAGAAGTAGGAAAGGTGTGTGGTTCCCTTTGACCTCACAGGGCTTCAGTAACAGGTAAGGACACTCAATTCTCAAACCCCCTTTAGGTAACAGAATATAAATATACAGTCTTGCATACGTCTCTCTTACATTGACTTTTCTGAGCTGTGTCCCTATTGACATAGAACACAAGTGATTAATGAGATTGATTAGGTGGGAAGAAATGTCAAGAGTCAAGCAATACTTACTGCTTGTCAATCAAGTCCTTCATGGCCATGGTCTACCTGCCCTGGGACCCACCAGGCTCCTCCAGGGCCTCACATTCCCATCACATCCACTGGTTGCTAGAGTACCCCCAACCTGCTCTGGAGCCTCCTGGCTGATTCCCGTCTATGCTCAGGACCAGCTGAGTGTCACCCCTTTATTCTGGCTGCTGCCCCAGCTGACTAACTCAAGCATTGTTGATGCCGTTCCCCACACTTGTCCAGCATCTGTTCCCCTGGCAGACGGCATTCCCACAGCCACAGTGATGTCTGCCTTTCTCAGAGTGGCTGCCTCAGAGTCTGTGCCCATGTGTCAGGTGCATCAGAGGCACTTGGCAAGACGCTTCGCTTCCCTCTTTGCGCCACACACAGGTCTTGGTTGTAGAAGGCTCCTCCAAGTGTTAGCAGAGCTGACTTCCAGGGGGGCTTCCTTAGGTGATCCTGCCTGGGACCCTCCACCAAATGCACCAATCTAAGGAGCATCCACCCCAGTCAACAGAAGACAGAACTCAACTTGGCCTGAATAAATGCAAGCTGGGTGCTTCCCTAGAGAGTTTAATGTGATGCAAAACGTATCCTTTGCATGCTCTGTTCCATGGCTTAGCATGCTTGTCCATCTCCCTAGTCAGACCTTC
The DNA here is from genome assembly GCA_902168415.1 of Peromyscus melanophrys. Classification (NCBI taxonomy): domain Eukaryota; kingdom Metazoa; phylum Chordata; class Mammalia; order Rodentia; family Cricetidae; genus Peromyscus; species Peromyscus melanophrys. Next base: position 18,788 of record CABHPR010138761.1, read on the forward strand.
CCCACAGTCTACAGAGTGCTGTGTGGTCATGTCTGCCAGTCCCTCTCTCACTGTCCCTCCCCCTGGCTTGTGCTGCCTCGGTCACGTGGTCTCTTGGTCTCTGTGAGCAGCTACCACATGTAGCCTTTGAATTGCCTCTTCTCTCTACTGAGAAGTCTTATGCAAATATCACCTCCTTTATGAGACATCCACTAACCTGCTCAGCTGATCCCCAGCCACTCTGTGGATTGTGGTTCTTCTTTCTCACACATGACACAGTCTGAAGTTGTGACCCATCTTCCCTCTGGAACAGTGGTTCTCAACCTTCCTAATGCTGCAACCCTTTAATACAGTTCTTTATGTTGTGCTGACCCCAACCATAAAATTATTTTGTTGCTACTTCATAACTGTAATTTTGCTACTGTTATGAATTGTAATGTAAATATCTGATATGCAGGATGAAAGGGTCATTTGTCCTCAAAGGGGTCACAACCCATAGGTTGAGAACCACTGCTCTAGAACATCAGTTCTGCAGTCAGCCAGAGCATGTACTTTGAGCTATCTGCCCCCAAAACTGAATCACGAGGTCCCCAAGCCAGGCTGGCTCTTTTCCAGCGAGGCTTCCTCGGTGCCTCCCTACTGCTTAGCTATGCCACCCACGTGGACCTTCCTGGCACGTGAGAAGATGGATGCAGGGTGAGCAGGGCATGTAACAGATGACAGATGCACTTCTAGGCTGGGGACACAGGTTCCTTCCCACGCCACCCCAACCCTCAGCCAGCTGTCAGCAAACTCGTTCACCTCCAACCAAATCTGCTGCAGTCTCAGGAGCTCTGGAGGCTGGGCTTCAAGGTCCTGGAAGACTCTTGGTCTGAGCGGAATAAAAGGTAGAGTTGGGAGTCTCATCCAACGTGAGGTTTGGATGTTTTTAATGAGTCACCAATCTGTGTGTGGCCCTGACCTGCCTGTGCAACTTCATCTTTGACCATTGTCTCTAAGGTCGTTCTAGTGGCCATGCTGGCCCCAGAGTAGCCCCAGCTCTGGAGGAGTGGGTGTGGGGATGTATATATGCATGTATGGATAGGCTAATAAATGGATAGATGGACAGGTAGGTGGGTGGACAGGTGATAGATGTATGAACTAGTGGATAGATTGACAGGTAGATAGATATACAGATAGATGGATGAATAGATAGGTAGACAGATGATGGATGGATGAATAGATGAACAGATAATTGGATGACTAGATAGACATATAGATAGATAGGAAGATGATGGATAGAGAGGTGGATGGATGGATGGATGGGTAGGTGGTGCCCCAGTGTGTTCTTGGTTGTGTGAACAAGTTTATCAGACTCTTGAGAATAAGCTTTCTAAGCAGGACTAGAAGGTATTTGTGACATTCAGCCCTAGGAAGGAGGATCAGGTGACACATAGTACTGTCACCAGCTGAGAATTCTTCAGGAACAGTGGCAGATAAACCCAGAGAATCCTGCCCCAGAACAGTCCCTTTACAGTGGTCCCAGGAGAAGCGGCACAGACACCTCCGAGTTCAATGGAACGAAACTCCAAAGGGGAAATCCATGCAGCATCAGGGCCCTTTGGGGCCTCAGTTAATCCATTTGTCAAATGGAGCCTTAGGAGCCACCCACCCTCACAAGGAAGAAGCCAAGTGTGGAGGTGGAGGATGTGGTATCGGGCCAGAGTGTGCCCTGGTTCAAATCCTGACTCTCCTCCTTATCAGCAGAGTGGCTTTGCCCAAGTTGTCGCTGACTCTGAGCCTCAGAGCCCAGGGTTCCCTCCAGGGCTGAGGCATGGATGCGCTACTGCAGAGTCCTGTAGTAAAGGCCGATCCTCCTTGGTGGGACTACAGGACTGACGCCATATGGGCACTCGGTTAATGTTTCTACAATGAAGAAATTGGAAGAATGGCCACAGCCACAGTTTAAATCTTATCATTATTCTCTTTTTCCAGATCAGAAACCGAGGCCCAGCGACACCGATTATCTACAGTCCCACACGCTTCCCAGCTCTTACAGTCACATTCTCGTGCTCGTCTGGGTCAGAGAGCAAGGTTTCCGGACTCCAGGCCTCAGAACATTGCCCCTCAGCCTCCCTTGAGTTCTTCTAGAATCAGTCTCCCTTTCAAGGCCCCACGGCCCTCTGAAGGGGCAGAGCTGACTTCATGAAATGGCCCTCAGCTGGTGGAACTCAAAAGGCTTCCCACTCTATTCCTCAGGCTCCTCTGGCCCCTCACCATCTGGTCCCGGTCAGGGACCAGTGTCCTTACCAGCTGCACCACTTTCCCTGGCCAGGGACAGACGGTTCCCAGGGCTCCCTGCCTGGCCTTATGGACACGGGTTTGCCGCTGCCCTCGGCCAGTCCCTCCCTCCTCCTGCCTTATGGCTCCCAGAAGGCCATTTGGCCAAGATCCAGATTAACGGCATCTCAGCTTCAACAGGCAATACTCTGATTTACCATAAAACTGCCTTGGATTGAGCCCCAGGGACAGCACTAGGTCAGAGGGGACGGGAGCCCACATCTGCCTGCCCACCTCCCCATGATTGGGATTCCCAGCCTCTCTCCCAGTCTTTCCAATGCCAGCCTGCTGCTGGGGCTCTGGCTGCATGGGATGGGGCCCACCTCAAGGCCCTCACCCCCTCACCTCCTTACCCCCCAACCCTGCTAATCCCTTTGTTGATAGTCCCTGTCTGGATCCTGCTGGGTTCAGCTGCAATGCCAGCCCCCCAGAGAGGCTTCTGGGTACTGTGTTGCTCACAGTCTGCAGTCCGCTCCCTTTTCGTCCGCTCCTGTGACTTCCAGAGCAGTCTCGACTCTCATCTTCGCTGCTTGGCCTTTTCTTGTTTGATTGCTTCGGTGATTGGGTCTGAAAGTCCCATTCATCCAGGAGGACAGCTCTCCTCTGTCTTTCTCGGAATTGCTTTCTCTGACCTTGGACCACGCCTGGTCATGGCACATGCGCAGGGACCATCCGAGAGGTGAGTGCAGCAATGGGTCTCTGAGAATGGATTTGCCTCTGCATTTTAACTAAGTGGAAAAACAACCATTGCCTGACTTGCCAGGCTTTTGTACATAATATCTCACTTAATCCATCCCACAGCTGACCCCGGTGTCTGGGCTGTGAGCTCCCTTCAAAGGAACTCACCAGCGTTTCCATTCTGGGGTACAGGAGTCACCTGGAAGGAACTCTCTCCCCAAAGCTTTGCCTGGAGTAGGAGGGGCCGGCAGCAGTTCTCCCCAAGGGCCCCAGGCATGGTAGTGCCCAGTGGGTCTCCCCACTGCCCCGTCAGACATGGGTTTGCAGCTGCCTCCATCCCTCCTCCCACCTTATGGCTCCCAGAAGGCCATTTGGCAGAGGTCCAGATTATCTGCTTCTCGGCTTCAACAGGCAAGCCTCTGATTTACCATAAAACTGCCTTGGATTGAGCCCCAGGGACAGCTCTGGGACAGAGAGGATGAAGAGCCCACATCTGCCTGCCCGTGGGTTCCTGACTCTGGGCTCCTGCTGCTGAAGGTCTGTGGTCCTTTCACACACCAGCACACATGTGACCTCCTGGCGCCCCACGCCCTGGGAAGTGGGTGGTGTTTGTCCATCTCGGCTTCTTAAGAAGAGGAAACAAGATGCGGGGAGCTGGGTACCTGTGCCCTCCTGGATGCTGTGCTAGGGGCTTCTGGGAAAATCTTTGTTTTATAAAGGGGCTTCCAAGGTGAGGCCTCTCCTCCTCCTCTGAACACCGTCCCCTCCTGCTCTGCTCTTCACCATCCGGCCCAACCCTTACCACTTCTCCAGCTACAGTCCCAACTCAATCACCATGGTAATTTGGTTGGAATATTCCAGACTCTTCACTCTCCTTCCAGCTTGACCTTCACCCCAACATACAGCCAGAGAGAAGCTGAAGACTCAGTTAGCCATGACCTTCCTCTGCTCAAGACCCTTGAGAAACTTTGTCTCACTGTAGTGAAAGCTCAGGACCCTTCCGACTCTGCCTAGACGCTGACTGGTCTCCTCACTGCTTCCAGAACTTTCAGGAGGCCCCAGCTGGGGCCTTTGTATAAGCTGATTTCTGTTTAGCACACACGCTCTAGGAATATACCTGTAGCCCCTTTTACAGGTCTGCCTCACATGGCCATCTCAGCCAGGTTCATGAGCTGTAACAGATCTTGTCCCTCTCTCCCAGAAGAACAGCAGGATTTGTCCTTCTGAGCTCCCCCTGTGACCTGGGATGAGGGTCACCCTGCAGGATCTGGGATATTCAATCGCACTCTGCTAGGCCTGCCCCTCCTGACTCTTGGTCCTCTTCCAGGGACACCTCGCCGATGTCTTTACTTCAGCCTGCATTTCCACAAGGACATCTAGAAACTTCTCACACAAACAGTGGCTGGGATGTGAGCATAGGTCCAGGGCTCCATTGGTGCAGCTCCTTGGGTATGTTAGGTAGTAGCTGGACTGTGGCTCCTGGCTCCTGGCACTGATGACTGGGGCACCCTTGGGCTCTGCTCAGCTGGGGCATCCTTAGGCTCTGCTCTCATCCAGAATCTGGGGACCTCAGTTGGGAGCCCAGTCCCCAAGTCCATCCGCCCTCAGAGTGGATCCCCAGCCAGCCTGTGCTGAGCACATGGGAAAGTATTTTCCCACTCTACTTCTGTGACATTCCAGCACTTTCCAGGCCTAGCTTCCCAGTGTGTGGCTGCCATCTCCTCACCATGTGGCCTGGTCCTGCTGCTTTAAAATCAGGTTCCAAGTCCTTCCTCTAGTCCCCTGGATCCATCAGAGCCACCCAGCCCCTTCCTTCCTTCCTCAGTCACTATTCTGCTCACGGTCCTGCCACAAGGTCCTTGTTATGGGGCCACTAAGAACTGGCGACATCACCCACTCTGCTTTTCCAGAGACCCCCCCTGGAGCCTTGGGGTGACAAATGGGGCTTCTCAGGCTTCTTGGAAGGACCATCATCTGTTTCAGTGACATCACAGGAAACAGGATGCAGGGAGCCGCTCCTGAGCTGGAAGACTTGGGCTTTCTTTTCTATCCTTTGGCCGTGAAGCTCTTAGGAGATGGCCTCAGGAAAGGCCTGGGAGTGGGAACCTGGATCCATGGGGCCTTCTGATATTAGGAGATGTTGGGCCTCCTCCTGCAGGGCCCACCATGGTGGGACACGAGGCTAGGACCCATACAGCTGGAGGGACCTTGGGCTGAGGCTGGAGTGATATCTAGAAACCATAGAGGCGGGCACATCTCTGTCCTGACATCAAAGACGGAGCTGTGAAAGGGGCTGGGACCCTTGGCCCTCACCTGCGCACAGGTCTCTGCTCTAGCTGGGTTCAGCATGTGTGCAGTCCTGGGGTGGCTGGGGCAGAAGAGAAGAAGCTGCAGGTTAGGACAATGACCTACTCTGCACTTTCAGCCTCAGAGGGGATGGGAGAGGGATGAGCTGGGTTAGACAGACAGACTCCTTGGTGATGGACACACCTGTGTGCGGTCAACGAGTCTGAGCCAGACAGACCTGAAGCAAAGGCAGAGAGAGCCCACCAGGCTTTACCCTTCAGAGTCACCCTATGGGCCTCAGAGTCAGCATGTCTTAGCAAAGCATTGTTCTACAGGCCTGTCACAGAAGAGTCTGAGTAAAACCCCGCCCCTTCTCCATTGGACAGAGGAAACAGATTCAGGGCCCAGCTGGGCCTGAAGAGACACAAGGCTACATGTATGTTAGCTAAACACCGACTCTGTGGGGGTCCCAGTTTCTGTGACTGGGACACATCACCTCATTGAGTCCAAATAACAGCTTTACAGCGTCTTGTTTCCATGCCTACCACTGTGGGGAGGAAGGAGGGGCCAGTGGCAGGACCTAGCCAGGGACCCCATGCTTAAGGAGCCTCAGAGTCAAGATTTGAGCCGCTGGCCCCTGGTTCAGAGCTTTGCTCCCAACTCAGGTCTGCCAGTCAGAGCAGAATGAGCTGTACAGTGTGACCTAGGACACTTCGTATGAAAACATGAAGAAGCCGGGCGGTGGTGGCGCACGCCTTTAATCCCAGCACTCGGGAGGCAGAGGCAGGTGGATCTCTGTGAGTTCGAGGCCAGCCTGGTCTACAGAGCGAGTTCCAGGAAAGGCGCAAAGCTACACAGAGAAACCCTGTCTCGAAAAACCAAAAAAAAGAAAAAAAAAAAAGAAAAAAGAAAACATGAAGAAGAGCTGGAGGTGGCTTAGAGATTTAGAGCACTTGATGCTCTTGAGAAGACCCAGGTTCGATTCCCAGAATCTACATGGCAGCTCACAACCATCTGTAACTACAGTTCTAGAGGATCTGATGCCCTCTTCTGACCTTCATGGGTACCAGGCATGCACACAGTTCATGTGAACAATATTCGGGAAAAACATTCATACACATAAAAGTAAATAAATGAACGTTAAAAAAAAAAAGCCGGGTGGTGGTGGTGCACACCTTTAATCCCAGCACTCGGGAGGCAGAGCCAGGTGGAGCTCTGTGAGTTCGAGGCCAGGACAGGCACCAAAACTACACAGAGAAACCCTGTCTCGAAAAACCAAGAGGGGAAAAAAACAAAACAAAAAAAAAAAAAAAGCAAAAAAAAACACACATGAATGAAGACAAGCGGAGCCGGGCTGTGGAGACTGAGAGTGGCTGACGTGCCTCAGTGACACTTTGCCCTGGCGCCACTCAGGAAATGAGAACCAGGCAGGCTCAGGAAACACGACCCCAGGTGCTCAGCAGGTCAGGGAGGGGTGGCAGAGGGCTGGCCTCTGCCTGAAGCCCATGAGCTCTGCCCTGGACTTCCCAGGCTCCGATTCTGTGTCAGCAGCTTGACCTGTACATGCCTTAGTTTCCCACGCAACGTGGGCTCACAGGGGAGGGAGGTGACGTGTGTGACGGTGCGTAGCTCTGGTGACTGTCTAGGGCATGCTGTCACCGACAGGCCTTAGTCGTGACCTGAGGGCTCTCTGGCTCTAGTAGCGGCCTCATTTGAAGGTGACTCAAAATCGGAAGTCTAGGCCTTTGGCGAGAAGAGGCTCACCCTGACAGGCCCAGCCGTGGGGAGGCTTTGCTGGCGTTTACTTTCGATGAAGATGTGTGTGCGTGTGTTCACTCTCCTTTCCAGAACCCCAGGGAGGCACGTCGAGCCTGCTGCTCCTGCTGGAGATGTTAGAGGGAGATTGATGGGGACCACTATACACAGGCCAGAGGCCAGGCTGAGAGCACGTGGTGCACAGGGTTCCAGACAGCACAGAGCCAGGGCCAGTGGGCATCATCTCTCCCTCAGCATGGGAACTCCAGATTAAGGTCTCGGAGGTTTGACTACTGCTGTGTCATGCTGATATTCTCATGGCCTGAAATGAAGAACCCCGTGATTTCTAGTTCAACTTGAGTCACCTCCTTTGGTATGTGGAAGATAACACATGTTTCCTCTCAGCCACTGGGGAGATGGATTCCGAGTTGCTGACCATGTAGACTGAGACTTCTGCTCAGGCACTCCCACACAGAAAATGATTTCAAGATCTGTCAATAAGAAGCAAAGTTAAAGCTGGGTGGTGGTGGTGGTGGTGGCGGCGGCGGTGGCGGCAGCAGCAGCAGCAGCAGCAGCGGCACACCTTTAATCCCAGCGTTCAGGAAGCAGAGTTAGGTGGATCTCAGCGAGTTCGAGGCTAGCTTGGTCTACAAAGCAAGTTCCAGGACAGCTAGGGCTGTTACACAGAGAAACCCCGTCTTGGAAAAAAAAAAAACAAACAACCAAAAAGCAAAGTTGGGTTTATTAAGAAAGGGCAGTGTACATCCAAGGAGCAGGCAGAGTCATGCCTAACCAGCTTAAGATACACAACACACATGTGTATATGTATGTTGTACATGTTTGTATATGTATGTTGTACATATACATGCATATGTATATTTCCATGTGTATGTTTGTGTATCTATATGATTTTATGGCCTTTGGAGTTATATTATTTAAAGGATATAATCTATGAATACCATAGATTGGAGTAAAAATGTTTTGGTGTTTGTATATTATTTATTCATTTATCTATTTATCTATCTATTTATTTATTTATTTAGAGAGTGTGTGTGTGTGTGTGTGTGTGTGTGTGTGTGTGTGTGTGTGTGTGCACTCACGCACCGCAGTGTGCATGTGGCGGTCAGAGAACAGCTTGCAGGAGTCAGTTCTCTCCTTCTGCCGTGCGTGCGGGTCCTGGGGATTGAACTTGAACTATCAAGCTTTTGCAGCAAAAGAGAATTTCTCTTGTAAAGGAGGCTTTGAGGTTGTTAACAAGGCGCATTGTGCCAATATGGTAAAGGAGTGGGGTTAAATAGCAACCCAGGGGACTGGAGAGATGCTGAAGAGTGTGAACTGCTCTTGCAGAGGACCTGGGTTCAGTTCCCAGCACCCACATTGGGTGGCTCACAACCACCTGTAACTCCAGTTCCAGGACAGTACCATGCCTCTGGACTCTGAGGTACACGCGGGCTTTACCCACACTCAGACATGCACATAATTGAAAATAATAAAACTAAGTCTGGAAGAAATAGCAACATAGGTGAAAAACCATTGAAGGAATTCTTAGTGTCTTCAAGGGTCACAAGGAGGTCAAGGTTTGTGCTTTGACTGTGAGCTCTGTTCAGAATCTTGCTTGTGAGATTTTCTCAAACAAGTGGGGGCTTACAGAGGAGAGAGGCAGGTGCTGAGGCGCAACTCAAAGATCACAGACAGTCTGGCCTTGAACATGGTTCATTAGCTGTTTGAGAAATCTCTTAGAAAATAGAACATTGTATGCTGGCAATTGTTACAGTGGTATGTGTGTCTGTGTGTGCACGAGCACGTGCGTGCATGAGTGTGTGAATTCTTGACTCTCAGACACGAGTCAGATTCCAAGGGTTAGGGGCTCCTCTTTTCTCATCCCAGCTCCCCTTCATTTTCCCACTCTATCTTGCCTCATTTGTCATGCTTGTTAGGCGAATTTCATGAGCTAGCACAGCTTGGGGTGTGACGTGCCTGGGCAAAGGCGGTTGTCACTTTCCTGGTAGCGGAGGGGTTGAACCTCTGCTAGAGCCTCTCATGTAGGCTGCTGTCTACTGTCCTTTCTAGTCCCAGGGAATGGTGGCAGGGTCAGAAACTACCAGCACCCACCATCCTGGCCTGCTCTGGTTAGAGCCTCCTGCCTGGCCTGGCACCAGTTGGCTGGGGACTCCTTCCTGGTTGCTCGCTCAATTTCTCTGTTCTACAAGGTCCCATTTCCCTTCTTCCTGCCTGGCTCCCTGGTGTAGGTGACATCCTTGGGTGCCTTAATGCAACAGGACAGAGGAAACCTCCTTGTCTTGGCACCCAGTGGCCTACACGCAGCAGGCAGGACTTGCTTGTTACCTCCCTTCTCCATCGATGTCCTGGACTCCTTGTCCCCAACCCACTGTCCCCATGCTTTCATTTCCTGATCCCACAAAGGGGCTGGGCACGTGACTCAACATAGAACACTAGCCTAGAATCCACCAAGGAAGGTCTGTGGACATGGCTCAGCAGTAAGAGTCTACTCTGGACATTGTCCACCAATCACGGTCTGGTGGCTCAATGGTAGAATGCCTCCTTTAAATTCCCAAGTTAGGGGCTGGAGGTGTGGCTCAGCAGTCCCCTGGCCTGGCATGTATAAGGCCTTGGGTACTATCTCCAGCACAGCAATGAAGGGGTAAAAAATACCCATGGTGATGGTGACCAACTAGCTGGGAGGATCCATGGGCTCACACGCCAGGAAAAGGCACCCAAATGGTAGAACTGCAAAGGGCCCTAGACACAGTGACTCTGCTTTGCTAGAGTAGATCAAACAGCAAAGCCAGTGATCATCTGGCTTTTCACCATCTCTCGTCATCTGGCCTTTTCCCTCTGAGTTCCACAGAGGCAGGATCTAGTGACCTTTTCTCCTGGAACTCAGACCAGAGCCTGACAAGCAGGGCCTTACCCGGCCCTGGCCACTACTGCTCTGCTGGGCTCTGTTTTCCCAGCTGCAGGTGAGGGAATGGAGTCTCTGAGGACACCAGTTACCTGCTCTGAGTTTTAAAACCAATGGAGAACAGAGCCACAGACCTTACACCAGGTACAGCCAGGGTATCCTGCTGTCCTGCTCGCCTTCCAGGAGTTTCTCAATCATTTTACTCCAGGTTGAGGACGGTGAGCTGGTCTGGCCTCAAACAGAAGCTCATAGTCCCCTCATTTTGACCATTGTACTGAGGAACAAGTTCAGTAACATGTGATTGGTCAGTTGCTTTTTCCCCCCTAAGTAACAAATTTGTGGGCTCACGTGCACCTGTGTGATTATTTCCTGATATTTCACAGTACCGAGGCACCTTTATTGTCCTAGTAAATCCAGTGGCTGTGGCTGGCAGATCAGACAGTGTGTTTTCTGGCATTAGAAGGCCGGGACTCCTCTGCGGTGATTTAGGGAACTTGGGGAGATAGGAATTTAGTACCCAGCAAATCGGATACAGGCATATTTGGTCTGATTTGCTGTGGCTGCAATCAGAGCCCCAAGTACCAGAAGGAGCTCTTTCTCCTGAGACACAGAGGTCTGCTTAGCATGCAAAAGAGCCGTTCCTTGCCACCCAGGAGCCCAGAATGTGGTTAGTAAAGCACCCAGAGTGATTTGTAGCTTTAAAACCTTCAACAATGAATAAAACATGGAATTAATTGCGGAGAACTGTCACCAGCCCTCAGGAGAGCTGAGCACCTTGGAAAGCACAAAAACAAAAACAAAAACCCAGGAAGCAAGAGTGGGCTTGGGAGAGGCTGCCCATCCCCAAGCCCCAGAAGCAGTGGTTAGTCACATCTAGAATTTTCTTCCAGAAAACACACATTTCTCTGGATCCCAGTTCAAATGGTTGTTTTCCTAGAGTCCTCTTTGCTCCCCACCCAGGTGGGGAGCATTCCTTTGTCTGATCTCTTGGGGTTCCCTCACTCATTGAGTAAATATTTCCTGAGCACTGGCTGTATGCCAAGCCCTTACTGTTCCAGGTGCTGGAGAAATAGATAGGAACAAGCCAGGCCATGTCCCTGCTGGTCTGGGGCGCCCCTCCTGTTCAGAGGGAGGCCCCAGCTCTGACAATGGAGCTCAGTGAGAAAGCCCTCTCCTAGGTGCTTGATGCCTTGGGTTCCACCTTCAGCACCAGAGGCAGTAGGGTTGAGAGTGGGGGCTGGGGAGTGGAGGGTATTCGAAGACAGCTGAGGGCTCTGAGGAAGACAGAACAAGGGTGATGAGCAGGACAGGGGCGGCTGCAGGTGGGGATGGCTGGCAGTTCCAGACAAGTCATCGAGGGTCAAGGCATGAGTGTGGGCGGATGTGAGGAGTCCTTGGCATCCATACCTAGACAGAAGAGCATGTGCTACAGCAGGAGAATTCTCTGGTGTCAGATAAACCATGGCCAAGTTGGGAGTGTCTGGAATAAGGGTGGAAGTGGTAGATAAGGCCTGATGAGCAGGACCAAAGTCAACAACGTCCACCCATCTGTCCATCCATCCACAGTTCATCTGTCTGTCCATATGTCAATCTGTATCAGTTACTTTTCTTGTTTTGACAAAGTCCCCGATAAACAGAGGCTATTTTGGCTTATAGTCTGAGGGACACTGTCTGTCATGGTGGGGAGGGCGGGACAGCGGGATCTGAAGGTGGCTGGTCACCTTGTCACAGTGAAGACAGGAGGAGGAAGAACTGTAACACTCAAGGCCTGCTCCCGGTGTGCCCTTTCCCCCAGCAAGTCTCCCCCTTCCAGAACGATGCCAGCACCTGGGGACCAAGTGACCAAACCTATGAGCCTGTGGAGACATTTCACATTCAAACCAAAACACGATCTGCCCATCCACCCACCTCCCTCCCATTCACTGACCCACACGGTCCTGACTAGACGGTGAGCCAGGCCTCTTTGCTATCCTGACTTTGGAGGTGATCAGGGGTCACTGCAAGGCCCTGGTCCCTGGGACTCGTCTTCCATCAAAGATATGGAAAACAAAGTAATACACTAGGGAAGAAGGGGATTTCCAGGTTTCGTGGGTGCATCTGAGTTAGTGACATGGTGTAGAAGGACCCGGTAGCCATCAGTTTGCTCTCACGGTGGTGCCAAGTGGCTCTGAGTAGGGAAGAGTGCCTCTGGACGCCAGAAAGGTCCCCATGGCTGTGTGGGGACAGGCACTTAGCAACCAAGGTGGTGTGGGAGCCCAGAGGACCCCCCCCCCCAGGTGACAAACTGCTGCCCCAACCTTGAATTGGCTTGAGCTGGTGACAGAGCCCAGAGATGCACTACCTCACCCCCTCTGCAGCCAGGCTCTGGGTCTATGGCTCCTTACTGTCCCAGCCCACCTCCCTCTAGGCAGAGCCTCTACCAGCTCATTTGGCCCAGAGAGCTGGCCTCAGATTCCCAGAAAGCTGTCAGGTCATCACCCCTCAGGGACTACCCTGGGGAGGGGCCTATCCTCTACTCCTGGGATCTAGTCGCTCAACTGTGTACTTTCAGTGCGGGGTCAAGGCCAGGTTGTGGTACCCAGACAGGAGGCACCACGGACATTTCTTGTCTCAGAACCTCCCACAGCTTACACTGGCCCCGGAAAAATGAGAGTGATGTCATTCTCTTTCCAGGTCAGAGTGCACCAGAGAGGCAGCAGAGTGGGCATCTGGCCATGCTCCATTTTCATGTGAAAGGCAGGCAGGGCCTGACTGAAGCTGGGGCACCATCTGCTCTGGAGAGCTTTGTTTGTACTGCAAGCCTGGGTGGGATATTAACCATGCATCCCACCCCAGGGAGGGTCAGCTCCCAGGCTGAGGCCAGGGAGCAGAAGGGGCTGCCAGGGACTCTAAGGGCAGGACTGTCTGACTCTGGGCTCAGTGCAGCTCCAGGAACCCCAGCCTCACCCAGGACCAGGCCAGTAACCACAGCAGGTGCCTGGAGTCCTCAGTCGGGCAGCTGGTCAGCTAGGGTGGAAAACAGTCCCTGCGGGGATGGCTGTGCTGGCCGGTGGCTGAGGCTGCTCATACTAGCTACTCTGGACTGGACAGTCTGGACTCCCAGCAGACTCCAGGCCATTTCTGTCCCATCCAGACTGACCTCAAAGTAAACCTTTTCCTGGCAATAGAAGAAAATTGGCTCCTTTTCCAGTAGGTTTAGGGTTGGCAGAGTCGGAGGTGTGGGAGGAAATGTGCTGTCCACTTGGAGGAGGACGACAGGGACACCCACAGGGTGGGTCTGGTGATGGTGCAGGATGGTCACCTGGACACGTGCTCATGGCCTACAGATATGACGGGCGAGGGATTGGGGGCATGCCTAAGGTGGCCTGCTTGAGCCTGCCATGAGTGGACTGAGAGGCCTGGCTCACCCTGCACAGCCACTCAGGGCGCTCAGGGGGTGGGCACAGATCCTTCCCCTTGTAAATAAAGCTACCGGCGATGGCATCCTGGAGTTAAGGCAGAGGTGAAGCCTAGTGGCATTTGTTTGGCGACATCTTCACGCCCTGCTCCTTTGAAAGCTGGGACGTGTGAGTGAGGGGGACCTGGGCAGAGTCTTGAGCCCTGAGAGCTCCAAGGAAGACACAGACATGAGCGTCAGTTCCATGCACCCCGGGAGCTTAGGTGAAATGGGGGAGGAGCCCTGAGAGCAAACTGTGGGACTGATCAGTCAGGCATGCTGTGTGTCTTCAGGTAGATTGCTGACCTCTCTGAACACGAGATTCACTACCCTTCTTTATGTCTCAACACAGACTTAGCTTGTGTCCTTAGCCCTGTCCAGTCCAGCCTTGGCTGTGTCCTTTCCCGTGACCCCCATCCTTTTCTCCCTGTCACTCACCACTCAGCAAAGCAGATGTTCTACTCTTGACCTTGCTGGTGACTGCTTTGGCATGTGGATCCTGGAGTACAGGTGTGGTCCATTACACGTTAGCTGCTGGAGGCAATAGGGGCCCTTAGCCCACCTGTGTGGCTGGGGTCACTGACTGTGTCAGCCTGAAGGCACCTGCCATCACCCGTGTGGTCTGCACAGGACTATTGAATCTTTGAGGAGGGCAGTGTCTGATGCACTTCCATGTGGCTCCAAGTGCACAGAAGTAACAGGAAGAGTGTCTGGGTCCAGGGAGCATCTCCATGGCAACTACTTGAGCCAATACCCATGATCAAAGCTGGAATACAGACTGTAAGTGCCAGTTCCAAGGACTGGCACCTGAGGACCATGCTGGTCCCCACAGTCACCTGGTTCCAGGCAAAGCCTCAAGAAGTCAGGGGTGTGGCAGTGGTGTCGGCTCCAACTGGTTGGAAGGTCAAGTTTCTACCATCTATGCACAACAGGGCAAATATAAACCCTGCAGCTCAACTCCACCCACCCTCATCTGCCATGTGGTGGCATGGGTGAGAGGAAGATGCCCTCCTCCCTTACCTATTACCACCTGTGGCAGGTGAGAGAGCTGGCCCCAGGGCCATGAGAATGAAAGAACTAGCCCTGCCCCACACCAGCTGCAGCCCACAGGAGAGCAGGCCCTGCACCCTAGTACCCGGGCAGCACCTTAGAGCTGACCCTGTTATCAGGGCACAAGTGAACCAGCCCTGAGGGCATTAGAGCAGAAGAGCTGAGCCCACAACCCCTTTTATTCCTCCTACAACTATCAGGAGAGAGGGCCCTGCACCTTGCCTGGGCAAAACAGTAGAGCTGGCCCTGGCAATGTGAGTGTGGGGGACCTGGATCTGAGGGCTCTTGTGAAATATTTGATTATACTGTCTAAAGATATGATACTGTGATTGATTCAGTGAAAGTTAGATGGCCAATAACTAGGCAGGAGGTATAGGTGGGACTTCTGCACAGAGAGAGCTCTGGGAAGAAGAAAAGGGGAGTCTCCAGCCAGATGCAGAGGAAGCAGGACATGCAGGATAGAGGTAGAAGCCATGAGCCGTGTGGCAACATGTAGATTAATAGAAATGGGTTAATTTAAGTTATAAGAACTAGTTAGAAACAAGCCTAAGCTAAGGCCGAGCTTTTATAATTAATAAAAAGTCTCCATGTCATTATTTGGGAGTTGGCTGGCAGGATTGAGAAAGACTTGTTATATTTGGCTCTCCAATGCATGGCATGACCACAAAGATGGAGAAGTCATGTCAGGCGGGGCCTCTCTGAGAGGACTCACAACAATCGGCTGCTGATCACAGAGACTCTGGAAAGTCTCAGCAACTTCCCTGAGCTGGGGCAGTAAACACAGCTCCTGCCTGTGCCTGTTGGCATGAAGCTAAGCTCTCAGGAAACCAAAGGGGTGGAGCCAGCTGCCAGAGCCAGGGGCGGAGGGCCTAGCAGTTTCAGCTTTGGCTTATACAGTCACAGAATGCTGCAGGCATCAGGCCCAGGCTGAATAAAGCCTCTAAATATGTACAGAATGCTTAAAAAATATGCTTAAGTGCTAAAGAAAATGGGTATAGACAGTCATAGAAAAAATATTAAAATGAAGTCTTTAAAGAAAAAGTAAAGTAATAAAAAAAGCCATGTAAAGATGGGAAATACACAGGACTCTGGAGTTTTTGTATGCTGATGAGTGAACAACAGCCGCTGAGAGACACTGGGTTGTGGAAGGGACTGCTGAATTAAACCAGCCTAGATACTTTAGAGATGTCCTGGCTTCAGAATGGAAGTCAAAAAATGTGTGGTGTTGGGGGAGAGGCTGTGCTTTTGTTTCCATAGGAAATGAAAAGTATGGATTCCTTCAACGTTAATAGAGATCAGATTTGACTGGGGGAGACCTCCCAAAAATCCTGGCTACACACATAAGAAAAGTAAAAGAAAAACTACAAGACAGCTGACCCTTTGACCCGGGAACAGCTCGGAGACTGGATGAGACATGGTAAATCTTGTTGGCTACAGTGTCCTCATGACTTACAGTTACATGCCATCCTTTCATATGGCATGGATAGAGATTTATATTATAGTTCAGTTATACAGTCCAAACAAACTTACAAAGTTAACAGCTGCCTTTTACCTGCTCAAACATAAAACAAAAAAAAAATCATCTTTAACTGATTTGTGTACAGTGCACATTCTATGTTTGTGTTAATGCAGATATATATGTTACCTTTAAAAGTTTGTGTGTTTTCAGAAAAAAAGGACCAGATATTGCCACTCACACTACATATGGGGGAAACTGAGGTACAGCATACTCAAGTCTACCTATCCAGGGCCACATTGCCAAGAGGAGGTGGATGCAAAGCAGCTTTCGAGTCAGGATTAGGTTATATCCTGCTCCTCCAGAGTCACTGTGTGAACTTCAGGTCTGGACACTACCTCAAGTACCATTTCTCCCTCTCCAGAGGTCCAGCCTCCTCTCCAGACAGCAGCTGCCTCCCCCGCTGCCCCAGTCCCCAGCTTCTTCCTGACCTCTGTCCAAGGCTACCCTGAGAGATGGCCAGCTGTGCCTGGGAAGGGAAAGGCTGGTTAATAGCTGGCCAGTCCCCCGTGGAAGCCTCTAGAGACACGTAATTCATCAGCAAGCGGGAGGGACACTGGCCTGCCCAGGATTCCAGGCAAGTCACTGGACTGGAGGAGGAAACACCCAAGGCCCCAGCTGCAGCTCCACCATGTTCAAAGCCAGGAGAGTTACCATTGCAGCAGGCTGGAGAGAGAGATGTTGCCAACTATCTTCTCCATCTCCATGCTGCTCAGAAGTGACAGTCATAAAACAACATGAACTATGGGTACCACTTCAGGGGGTTTGATAATGTCCTACCCGTGAACACGAAGTGGAGTTGTGGTGCTAAGAAAACACCTCATAACACAGAAAGTGCTCTCTGTGTAAACCTCTAGGCATGGCCACACTGGGTAGCATCCTCAGGTGTTCCCATGGAGATGCAGCAGACCAAGGAAGATCAGCACAGTGGAGTGCCAGTAACACAGCTTATCACATGGATGCCTGGTTCTTACAGTGACCCAAAGTCTCCAGAATTCTCTGAATGTGCCTGGGGTTTCAGGATGGCCAGGAATCCTCATACCTGATCCTCCAGGTTAGGGATGATGTACTCTAGTTTGAATGCCACAGAACGGCTGCCCTCCCCCTCCCCCATGCCATCTTCCCCTCCTCCCTACCCTTCCCCATTTCAAGTAGGAGGAAAACTTCACCTACCCCCTAGCCTTGCCCAGTGTTCTGTCTGGAGCACCTTCTTCAGAGGGCAGAGGACCGTGCAAAGGTCTCCAGCGCTGGCTGGTGGGCTGAGTGATCCCCAGGTGTGTTTTCTGGAGTTCCAAAGGAGGGCTCTGCCAGGACGTTTATGATCAAAGCAAAATAGTTGTGATCTCTTGTGAGCCTCTCTGGGTCATACTTGGTGAAGGCCCTGGGAGCTGAGTAGAGCTGAGTGGTTGGTAGTTGTTCCTCCAAGTAGAGTCTATGGTCCCCAGTTTGCCCGGTGCCCATCCCACCCTCTCTCACCCCTGTCTGACCCCTGTGAATGTCGGTGACTTTGGTTGTTCAGCATTAAGGACACTTCTTTCTCTGAGGCTCAGTTTCCTTCGTCCTTGAG
>CABHPR010138762.1:0-41199 GCA_902168415.1 Peromyscus melanophrys
TTTTGGTTTTTCGAGACAGGGTTTCTCTGTGTAGCTTTGCGCCTTTCCTGGAGCTCACTTGGTAGCCCAGGCTGGCCTCGAACTCACAGAGATCCGCCTGCCTCTGCCTCCCGAGTGCTGGGATTAAAGGCGTGCGCCACCACCGCCCGGCTCACTTACCCCTTTTCTGAAGAGAAATTAGAAGTGTACCCATATCTCTTTTGAAATGTTCTATACATTATTATCATCATATTGCTGTTCGGTAGTTCTCAACCTGAACAACCCACCCTGCCTCCCTTGACCTCCACCTAACCCTGCCCCTAGCCTCTGGAGATTCTTGTTCTATTCTCTGCTTTTATCAATTTATACTTTGTATTCCATAGATAAGTAAGACTGTATTATACTTTTCTTTCTGGGCTCACCTTATTTTACCTAATGTGATTTGCCCTTCAGATTCATCCACATTGTCACAAATGACAGAATTCTCTCTTTGGGGGAGCAGGGAATTGAGACAGGATCTTAGTATGTAGCTCTGGCTGTTCTGGAACTATGTAGACCAGGCTGGCCTCGAACTCATAGAGATCTGCCTGCCTCTGCCACCCAAGTGCTGAGACTAAAGGTGTGTGCCACTATGCATGGCTCTGTTTTTTGAGACAGTTTTCTCTACATAGACCTGGCTGTTCTGGAACCTGAACCTGGCAAGTTTCTCTTATTTTTAATGGCTGAGGATTATTCCACTGTGTGTATATACTACATTGTCAATATCCATTCATCCATTGATGAACTTCTTAGGCCAATTCCCCCTTGTGGCTGCTTTGGTGTGTCAGGGATGGATCACCTGAGCAGAGCACATATCGTTAGTGCTTCCCTCTGGGTTAGCAGAAGCAGGTGCAGTGAGTCTTCAGAGGAATGGAAAGCAGGTGGTTTTTTTTTTTAAATTTATTTTTTATTATGTGTATGGCTGTTTTGCTTGCATGTGTATCTGTACAGTACATCTGCACAGTGCTCCAGGAAGCTCCCCCTCTTGAGAAACCATCTCACCAACCCTCTATAGATATGATATAGATAAAAAGGTACATTATTGAATCTACTTTTAAAAGACAACTACTAATTTTAAATACTTTACATTGGATTAGATTTTTATATATAGTGTATACAAATTATATATATTGAGATTGATATTGTTAGAAAATGTTGTACGTATATTTCTAATCTTGTTCAGGATATTGTACTTATATAGTTCATTTAACAATGTAATGCAGTTTGCTAATCCTTGAATGTTATTATTACCAACTATTAGAATATAAAGAAATGAAAGTTAGTAGTTAGTCATTACAATTGAACTTGTAGTCACATTAGGTGTTTTCAAGGTTAAGCAGAGATATATTTTAGATAGACAGGTCATCTTCAAACCCTTCAGAGATCTACAGAATATGGCATTTCAAATGTTTCAATAACTTAGATTTTTTTTTCTTTTTTTATTACTATGAGAAATGTCAGCTCCTGGCAGCATCAATCTACTTCAGAGAAGATATGGGCATTGAAGAAACTGCATATGGAGTTAACTTTCATTGTGGCAAAAGTTAGCCACTGCGCAACAAAGTGCCCTCAGATCGACTGCTCACAGTATGCTATCCAAAGTGGACAGATGGGACACAAAACAAAGTTCTACCAATCCTGGCCAAGACAAGTGTGGTTGTGTCTTTAGCAACAAGTATCCTCTGAGGCCAGGACAATATGGCACCATCACTGAAGTGACCTTTGCAATCCGGAAAAGGTACAGTGCTCTTTTCTTCGAAGGCAGCTGAACAGGCAACGGACTGATGGCTTCTGATGTGCAGTGGAACAGCAGCTGAAACAGTTATTCTTGAAAGAGTAAGCTGATGGAGTCTAACCTCTCAATGGTAGACTGGCATTTAATAAAAGAGATGGAGCCACCCACAAGCCGAGAAGAATGGACAGCTGAATTCCAAAAACATCAGCAATTTCCAGAATTTAAAATTCTGAATCATGACAGGACACTGGTGGAATTCAGGGTTATCTGGTACATGGACTACTCGCACCTAATGTGAGGTCGAACTGTAGGCCTTGTGTACATCCTACTTCACAAATGAGTCTGTCAGATACACTAAGCCTGTTGGCTGAAGATGATGCCCCAACGCTGTGGAGAAACCTTGGGTGACTGTCCAGGCAGCTGGCTGTTTCTGTCAACTCACATTTTTTTTTTGGAAGTTGCTTGTTTGCACTTCCTGTTTTACTAGGTAATATTATTTCCTTCTTGGGTCTCTGAGGGAGTTGAAGATTAGATAGTTATAGTTTTCCTTGTTAAGAATTTCAGATAAGAAATTCACTAAAGAGGTGTAAAGTGTATAAATTTGAAAGACATTAGAAGATAGTTCTCTGTTAGTAATATAAGTTAGGATAGAAAGTGAATCAGGTACATTTTGGACTTAACAAAATAGGATAGATAATGGAATATTTTCTCTGAGTTTGTCAAATGCAATTGAACTAGACATTGTTGATGTATTTATTGCTTGTATATATTGTATATAGTTATTGTACTTATTGTATATAGTTTTTATATTAGTTATACATTTTTTATTCTTTTTTATTTTTATTAGAAAAAGGGGGAAATGTGGTAATATTTTATTTGTGCTGAAATGTGGGGATATCTTATTTGTATGTTAATGAATAAAGTTTGCCTGGAGATCAGAGGACATAGCCAGCCATAAACAAAAGTCAGGCAGTGGTAGCACATGCCCTGAATCTGATCACATGGCAGGCAGAGTCTCTGTGTGTTCAAGGACACACTAGGGAACAACCAAGCGTGGTAATACACGCCTTTAGTCCCAGTATCAACCATAGAGATCTGGAGGTCTGTACAGACAGGCAGTGACAAGGAAGTGAGGTAGCTGGGCTAAGAACCAATGAGAAGGCAGAACAGCAAGGCAATAAAGGCGCAGGTTAGTTTAATAAGACTGTTTAGAAATTCGTCTACAACCCTGACCAACCCTGACCAACCATGGGGAAGGGGAAATCCCAGATCCGGGCCCCTCCCTCTACTCTGTCTCACCCAAGGCGCCAAGTACAAGATGAGAAGTACCTGTGATGCTTGCAGGGCAGAAACCCAGGTTCCCCAGCTTCATCCCTCCACAGCATCCCTAAGGTCCACTCACTGAAGGGCTTTTTGCCCAGACTTCTCTAGCAGCTGACAGTCCAAATGCATAGCTAAACAGCCTGTCTTTCAGCTGTACTCAATTAAAGAACTCGTCCCTGGATATTTGTATTAAAACATCCTAAAACAAAAGTCAAAACATCTTATTAGTTATCGGGAACTTGTTCTGCTATATGAAATACAAGGAAACAGAATGCATTGTTTCTAAATCAAACCACAGGAATTTGATTTTAAACTTCTTTGTATAAAAGTATTTCTCCTGACCCATGATGATCAGTGACTGTATGAAGACAGTTTCATGAGCGGACTCTCTTCTTAGCGGCCGCCATCTGGTTTGGAGAGTGGCTCCTGAGCAGGGCATGTTAAGAGCAGAGCCTGGACCATGTTTTTTGTTTTTGTCTTTGTTTTTGTTTTTGTTTTTTCCCAGTGGCTCCCTTTCTCCTCCCTGCCGGAGGTGAGAGAGAGGATTTTTCTCTAATATTTACATGAGACTCAGTGGTATCCCAGCAGGGAAATCCCGTACAAATGTGGGGTGTTCTGTGACTGTGTCCACAACGTGGCCATTCTCAATTCACCTACAGTAATGCATTCCTGGAAGCTAATTACGGTTCTGGTTTCCTTACAGGCGGCACTTCCGGTGGGATTTTCTAACGATGATGGGCTTTAGCTCCTGTATACTCTGATGCTCAGTGTCTGCCCTCCACTCCACCCATTTGCCTTGCAACCTTAATTGGAGTGGATTAAAAAAAAAAAAAAAAAAGGAACGATGATTTTTTCCTCTTGTTAGAAAGGAATGGTGACTGCCAAGCTCCAGACCAGAAACAGGAAGTCCTATCTTCGTTGTTTTGTTACTTTGTTTCTTTCTTGATGTGCTGGAGGATCCAGTTTGGGGCTAGACATATGCTCTGCCTCTGAGCTACAGCCAGCCTTAGCCCTTGGTTTCCTGAGGAGCCCAGGCTGGCTGGAACAGCTGGTCCTGTGGATAACTCGCCTGGGCCACCAGGGCAGGCTCACAGTTTCTGAAAGGCACGTTCACTTAGTGTTGACTTGTTTCAGTGCTTTGAGGTGCTGTTCCTTTCCCTGTTTACATACAGTTTTTCTGTCTGTTATGTATGATCCTGCTGGCATGAACTCTTATTCAGAGGCATGTTTCACATATTCTCTTTATACCTAATTTTGAGAAATTTGATTATGCTGTGTATTGGTGCAGTTTTCTGTCTTTTTCTTGTGATTAGGGTGTGTCAGACTTTTAGATTTTGTGGGTTTACAACTTTTTTATCAAAAATTTAAAAATTAAAAAATTTAATTTTGGTTTTGATTATTTTCAAGTATTTCTTACGTTCCCCTAACTCTTTGGGAATACTGTGTTAACTTTTAGTTGCTTTCTGTTGCTGTGACGATATACATGAGATTAAACAACTTGAAAGAAAAAAAAATAATTCTGGCTTGTGTTTTTAGGGATTCAACTCACAGTGCATTGGCTTTGCTGTTTTGGGGGCTGTGTGAGGGCTGAAGACTGTGGCAGGGAGTATGTGGTAATGAGGAACTACGAGTTAGATTCCCTGATAGAGGAGAAGAGGGGCCATGACTAAATAAAGATGCTGTGCTTCCAAGACAGTTGACTCCTCCTTCACCCTCTTGACCTCAGACAAAAGCCTGACAGCTTCAAACAAAGGGCCTCCTGCCCATGGACTGGACCTATGAGCCTCCTGCCTTTGTTCAACCTGACCAACCCTAAACTGGGGGAGGAAGACCTGTAAAACCATATTCCTCCCGGGAAGACCAGGCCTCAGCTTCCCAAGAGCCCCCCTCTACACACACACACACTTTGCAGGGTGTCTTTTTCTCTGTGTGCCTCAGCTGTGTGTGTTTCCTCGCCACTAATAAAAGCCCCTCTTTACCAGCTGGTTCTGCCTGCTGTGTCTGAGATTTCCCACATGCCTATCTGCTGCACTTGAGATTTTCCCCCCTGCCTTAATTCTTTCACTGACAGAGAAAACGAACCTGATCAAGACCCCTAGATGGTAATGGTAGAAGAGGCCTGTTCACCTCCTAACACCCGAGCGGAGAGTGGGGAGTGCAGGAGTGTCCCTATATCCCCTTCAAGGGCCCACCCCTCAACAACCTAGCTTCCTGCCACTAGACCCCACCACCTGCAGGTTCCAGGGCCTGGGAAGGACCAGGTTTTCCTCATAGCAGCTGTGAATTACATGCAAATTATTCGGCCTGAAATTTTCTCACTGCTTATTCATATGCTATTCATTTTAAAAATTCTTTTGTCTGTACGTTCCTGAGTGTGTGTGTGTGTGTGTGTGTGTGTGTGTGTGTGTGTGTGTGTGTGTTACAGACAGTTGTGAGCATACGGATGTGGGTGCTGGGAACCTAACCCAGATCTTCTGCGGGAACAGAAAGCATTCTTAATAGATGAACCATATCTCCAACTCAGACATTTGCTTTTTTGCATATTAGGCCCCTAGGGCTGGAGTCCTTAACTGGAAACACCTAGCGAGGTGGCACTTGTGCTGTTGGCCTTGGAGCCTTCAGTGTGAAACACACGATGCCTGTGTGGCTCACTGGTGGCAGACTCCTCCCTCGCCACGCACAGCACTCCCTCTCCTTAGAGCTCAGAGTGGTGGGAGGAAGAAGGGATTTTATTCGTTGCACTAAGGCGCGGCTTTTGCTGGCACAGCACACCCTGGAAATTGATCTCAGCTCTGAAGAGGAAGGACCGAAAGCACTCTGCCTCCGTCAGTGAAAGGGAAATGTGTCTCTTCGTCAAGTGCAAGTTCTTAAGGCATGGCCTCCAGCAGTCCCTGGGCAGCCCTGATACAGGAGGAGAGGGAGTTTGGGAGAAAATAAAACACGAAGACATGGCAGTCTGCGTGCTGTGCGACATTAATTCTCTCTTGGCACGTGTGATGGGGCAGCTAAGCAGCGACAAGAAAATGAATACAGTGTTCCTAGTGCCAGGCTGGCTTGTGCATAAAGAGCCTTTAGTCCAGGAGAGGCGCGGTGTGACGCGCGCTTTCCATCTGGTGGGCCAGTTTCCAGGCCAGCTCAGCCTTGATGCCCGCTCCGCCCTCCCCGCCCCTCCCCCCGCCCCGCTCCTGGGGCGGCGCCAGCCGCTGCATTAGTGATGCCCACAGCCTCAACCAATGAGTGCCCTCCCTGCCCACCACCCTCGAGGGCCAGGCACTGAGCAAGCTCAGAGCCCGAGGCAGCCCTGGCTCTCCTGTGTCTGGGATGTACATGGCTTACAGCTTGTATCTGTCATGCCTAGGTCGCTCAGCAGGCTTGGCTTATTTTTACAAGTGCCACCAACTGTGAAGTCACACGTCAGCTCACTCAGCTCACAGCTTGCATTTAGGGCAACAAATAAGAGTTAAATACTGGAGGGAGTGGGGGCTAACTCATAAATCTTCTTGTATACATTAAAATGAATAAATAAGCATTTAGTTCAACTCTAAAAACCTACGTTCTAAATTTTCTTCTTTCTTTTCTTTTCTTTTTTTTTTTTTTGAGACAGAGTCTCACTGTGTAGCCTTGATTGACTTTGGACTCACAGAGATCTGCCTTCTGCCTCCTGAGAGCTGGGATTAAAAGTATACAAATGCTTAGGGCCGGGCGTTGGTGGTGCACGCCTTTAATCCCAGCACTCGGGAGGCAGAGCCAGGCGGATCTCTGTGAGTTCAAGGCCAGCCTGGGCTACCAAGTGAGCTCCAGGAAAGGCGCAAAGCTACACAGAGAAACCCTGTCTCGAAAAACCAAAAAAAAAAAAAAAAAAAGTATACAAATGCTTAGCTAAATTATATTTTTAAGCATAGATTTATTTTTTTCCTCCCATCAGAAAAAAAATGTTTTGGGATTCATAATTGGCCTGAATATTTAATGTCAATAGGTAAAATTGCTTTTTAATATGATCCTGGGTATATCACAGGGGTAGGGCACTTCCTGTGGTGATTTCAATGAGAATGGCCTCCATTGGCTCATGTGTTTGAATATTTGGCCCCCAGTTGGTGGAACTATTTGGGAAGGATTAGGTGATGTAGCCTTGTTGAAGGAAGTGTGTCACTGGGTGTGGGTTTGAGGTTTCAAAGCCCCCACCAGGCCTAGTCTGGCTCACTCTTTGCCTGCTGCCTATGGATCTGGATGTAGGCTCTCAGCTACTGCTCCAGCACCATACCTGCCTGCCTGCTGCCATGCTCCCTGCCATGATGATCACGGACCAAACCTCTGAAACTATAAGCAAACCCCCAATTAAATACTTCATTTTATAAATTGTCTTGGTCATGGTGTCTTTTCACCGAAGTCCTGGGTTTGATTCCCAACATTCACACAAGCATGCACATACATGTGTGCACAGGGGCATGTGTGCATTTGACTCATGCACACACATGCACTCAAGTAAATAAATTAGCCAGATATTTGTTCATTGTGAAAATTTTGGACAGTGATGGAGAGATGGCTCTGTGGTTAAGAGCAGTGACTGCTCTTCCAGAAGGCCTGGGATCAATTGCCAGCACCTACATGGTAGCTAACAACTGACTGTAACTCCAGATCCAGGGGATCTGATATTCTCTTCTGGCCTCTGCAGGCACCAGGCACACACACAGTGCACAGACATACATGCAGGCAAAACAACCATATACATTTTAAAAAGTATTTTTTAAATATGCAAAAAAAGAAAGAAAATTGGGCTGGAGAGATGGCTCAGAGGTTAAGAGCACTGGCTGTTCTTCCAGAGGTCCTGAGTTCAATTCCCAGCAACCACATGGTGGCTCACAACCATCTGTAATGAGATCTGGCTCCCTCTTCTGGCCTGAAGGGATATGTGCAGACAGAACACTGTATACATAATAAATAAATAAATTTAAAAAAAAAAAGAAAGAAAGAAAGAAAATTTAGGAAATACCAATAATCAAGAGAAAAAAAATGAGCACCCATAATCTCAAGATCAGAAACAATAACTGTAGGGCTAGCCAGAAGAAGAGACAAGAGCAAGGCTACTCTACTAGAGCCTGGGGTTCATTCAGGGAAAGACCATGGAGATGCACTCTCTAGTCCAAGAACCCCAGAGCCTGCTGTCTGCTTATAGGCTGGGGGAGTTATAGAGCAGAAAAGGGGAAGGGAAGTGGGAACGAAATGTTTTTTGACCTGTGGCTGTTAGGGGGAATTAAGGAAATAAAGTGAGTGGTGGATGAAAGAATGTCAGGTGATCCTGAGCATCTCTCCTGTAGCCATTGCTGGGGTAGGCAGAGTGAGGAAGGCAGGGCTCTAGAGAAACAAGTTACTTTAGCTTCAGGAATTGTTATTGTTTGTTGTGGAATATTTGTTTAACTAGGCAAAGATGTGTTACATTTGTTTATGTTGCAGAATATTGCTTTAACTATGTAAAAGTGAGTTACATTTGCTTATGCTGTATTTGTTTAACGATGTAAAGATGTGTTGCTTTGCCTGCCTGAGGCACCCGATTGGTCTAATAAAAAGGTGAATGGCCAATAGCCAGGCATTAGAGGGATGGGCAGGGCTGGTGGGCAGAGAGAATAAGTCCAAGGAGAGCAGAAAGAATGAGGGAGAAAAAGAGGGAGACACACAGGGCCAGTTATCCAGGCAGCTGCCAGACAGACAGATACGGAGTAAGACATACAGAATGAAAGAAAGGTAAAAAGCCCCGAGGCAAAATGTAGATGAAAAGAAACAGGTTAATTTAAGTTGTAAGAGCTAGTGGGACAAGCATAAGACAAGGCCGAGCATTTATAACGAATAAGAAGTCTCTGTGTTATGATTTGGGAGCTGGTTGGTGGCCCCAAAGAAAGCCTGCTACAATTGTTCAACCAAAATCGAGGAGCTTCACAAAATGATGTCTCCCTGACTAACATTAACCATTGATGTTCCTGTAGATTTCTTCATACGTTTTTCCTTTACTTGTATACAAGTGTGGTGGTTTGAATGTGGGATGTCCCTCACAGGCCCAGGTACCTGAATACTTGGTCCCCAGCAGATGGCTCTGCTCTGGAAGATTGTAGAGTCTTTAGGAGGTGGAGCCTCTTAAGGAAGTAGCCACTGGGGTGGGCCTTAAGTTTCCTTTTCTGTCTGCTCTCTGCTTCCTGTTCCAATATGCAAGACCTCAGATTTACTCTCTTACCACCATGGTGCCACTGCTTGCTGTGACTTCCCCTCCAGGAGGGACTCTAGATCCTCAGACTGTAAACAAACAAACAAACAAACAAAACACCAAAAGAGAGAGAGAGAGAGAGAGAGAGGAAAAGAAAAACCTTCCTCCTCTCACTTGTTTGTCAAGTATTTGGCCACAACAATGAAAAAAACAACTAATATGGAAAGGAAATTTTAAAAGAGGTAAGATTTTATAGGTTGATTTCTCATTTTTGGTGTTACAACATCTCTGTACCAATATCCATGCACATTATTGTCTCAATGGGATAATACAGCCAGGTTTGAATATATGAATATGCACTTGCATATATGGCGTGTATAGAGTCATTTTTTTTTATTTTCAAACAATTATGAAGTTGCAGGATAGGCAAAAGCAGGATTTTAAAAAGCTTGTCCTGAATCACTTGAAAATAACTTGTCAACATGACACTCCTCCCTGACCCTGACTTTTTAATACCTCTTTCCCACACACAAGGACATTTTCTTCTACTATTTAAAACAGTCAAGAGATTCACAGTGCTAAGTCACAAACACCTAGTTCTCAGAATCCATTCACATTTTGCCAATTGTCCTATTAATGTCCTTGGCAGTCAGTAGCTCTGTATCAGATCTCAGCAATGACTCTGCAAGTCCTGGACCCAAATACAGCCTATGGCAAGCTGGCCAGGGAGCATCATGAGGGGCAGGAGTGTGCTAAGCCCCAGAGATGTGCGGCTGTCCTTTCTCCACTGCTGAACAAGGCAGCTGCTGGGGACAGCTGGGGCTTGGCTGCCTAAGCTCCACACTGCAGCTGCCCAGAAGCTTGTGACTTGGAGATTATTCTGAGTGACAGCTGCCACTCCAAACATTCTGATATGTTTCCAAACCGCCAGTCTCCCACCTCACCCTTCCCTCAGGGTTACTTATAAACACAGGTTAGAGCTCGTGGGGGGGGGGGGTCTGAGAGGTTTTTGTTTTTGTTTGTTTTGCCATAGTCTTTATTAAATAGAAGAAATATACTTTGTACCCTGACCAAATTCACACAAATATATATCAAAGCCATTGAAAGCAAAGGCCAGTGAAAGAAGAGTCTATTGTTAATCCTTCTTCTATTCCTTAATCCTTCTTACTTTTATTTACTTACTTACTCCTTATTTTTAGATTTTTTATGTGTATGAATGTTTTGCCTACATATTGTGTGTGTACTTCATGCATGCCTAGTGTCCTTGGAGGATAGGAGGGTGTCAGAGCTCTTGGAACTGAAGTTACAGACAGTTATGAGCAACCATGTGGGTTCTGGGAATTGAACCTGGGTCCTCTGCAAGAGCAATAAGTGCTTTAAACCACTGAGCCATCTCACCAGCCCCTATTTTATCTTCTTTTTAAATTTGCATGTCTATGTGTTGTTGTACATGTGCAGTATATTTGTGTAGCGTGCACATGTATGCCTATGAAGGTCAAGGTCAAAGTTAGGTGTTTCACCTTCATCATACTCTCAATCTTTATTTTATTAATTTTTTTAAAGATTTATTTTTTATAATGGTATGTCTGTTCACAGTGTGTGCCCAGTGCCCACGGAGGTGTCAGATCTCTTGGAACTGTAGTTACAGATGATTGTGGCCTGTCACTCGGTGCTGGGAGCTATGCCCAGATCCTCTACAAGAGCAGAGTGCTCTTAACCACTGGTCCATCTCTCCAAACCCTATTTTATTTTTAATATAATATTTCTATTAATTATTTTGAGACTTTTATGCATGTATACAATGTACTTTGATCATATCCACTCATGTTCTTCCCCTAACCCTTTTATTCCCCCAACTTCATGTCCTCTTTTTTTAAATAATCCAATTTGTACTTCCCACATACTCATGGGTGTGGGCCATCCACTAGAGGATGGTCAACCTACCAGGCACAGTGGCCTTAAAGAAAATTGACTCTCTCCTCTTGCAGCCTTCAACTGTCAATAGCTCCTGGGTTAAGGGTGGGGGCTCATGAGCCCCTCCTCAACCTTTGTATTTTGAGACAGAGTTGTTCACTGAATCTCATCAATTCAGTTAGATGGGCTGGCTGATGAACTTCCTGGGCCTCTTGTTTCTGCCCACCCAAGACTGGGGTTACAGACATAAGTCAACATGCCTAGATTTTTATGGTTCGATGTGGGTCTATGATCCAAACTCCTAGCTCAAGGGCATATTCCTGAGAGGTGGTTTTAGATGCTATGCCACATGGGGTCACATAGTGCTGGCCAAGAGTGGTAGTTTAAATGTAATTGGCCCCCACAATCTCATAGGGAGTGGCACTATTAGGAGGTGTGGCTTTGCTGGAGTGGGTGTGGCCTTGTTGGAGGAAGTGTGTCACTGTGGGGGCAGGCTTTGAGGTTTCCTATGCTCGGGATATCACTAAGTGTGTCAGTCGACTTCCTGTTGCCTGCAAGATATAGAACTCTCAGCTACCTTTCCAGCGCCATGTCTGCCTGCACGCTGCCATGCTCTCCCCGTCATGATGATAATGGACTGAACCTCTGAAACTGTAAGCGAGCCAACCCAATTAACCCAATGTTTTCTTTAGGGCTGATGAGATGGCTCAGCAGTTAAGAGCACTCCACTGCTTTTCCTGAGTTCAATTCCCAGCAACCACATGGTGGCTCACCACTATCTGTAATGGGATCAGATTCCTTCTTCTGGTGTGCATGAAGACAGAGCACTCATATACATAAAATACATGAATAGCTGGGCAGTGGTGGTACACATCTTTAATCCCAGCACTCAGAAGGCAGAGGCAGGTGGATCTCTGTGAGTCTGAGACCAGCCTGGTCCACAGAACAAGTTCTCGGACAAGCTCCAAAAGCTACACAGAGAAACCCCATCTCAAAAAACAACAATAAAAAAATGAATAAATTAATCTTTAAAAAAATGTTTTCTTTATAAGAGTTGCCGTGGTCATAATGTCTCTTCACAGCAATAGAAACCCTAAGACACCAAGGGAATGTGGAGACAGAGGGACATGATAAATGACATTGGGTGGAAGCAGTCAGCTTATTCCAGAATGGGGGTCTTTACACAGGACAAATGTCCTGGTTTTCTCAACCTACAGGATTGGGAAAGAAAAAGTCGAGGGAAAAACTCCTTCAGAGGAGAGAGATTGAGACAAACTCACTGTGCTAGAAGTTCAGACTTGCACTTTTTAATTTTTAAATGTTTATTTTATGTGTATGGGTGTTTTTCTTGCATGTATGTTTATGTGCCATGTGAGTGCAGTAGCTGTGAATCTATTTTCTATTGGATTGGAACAAAGCAATACACAGTAGAATGTTGAGAGAACCAGGAGATCTGACCACGAACTGGCGATGTGATCCTAAGCAGTGGACACTGTTTGTCCTGAATCCACACTCCAGCGTTTATGTTCTAAGTGGGATGCTGTAACTTCTGATGTTTGCTGTTAAAATCCATCGCAAATAAAAAGGAAAACTGAGCAGGGCAGTGGTGGCACACTCTGTGAGTTTGAGGCCAGCCTGGTCTACAGAGCAAGATCCAGGACAGGCTCCAATGCTACAGAGAAACCCTGTCTCAAAACAAAACAAAACAAAACAAAACAAAACAAAACAAAACAAAAAAAAAAAAACAAAAAAAAAAACGGAAGAAGTTGGGGTGGGGGCAGAGTGCAGCTGGGGAAAGTTAATAATGATAATGACAAGACACGGGATTCATTTTATTATCTATTTTTTATGTGTGCTTGCTATTTTCTAGAATAAAAATTCTTTTTTTTTTCTTTTCTTTCAGAGCTGAGAACTGAACCCAGGGCCTTGTGCTTGCTAGGCAAGCGCTCTACCACTGAGCTAAATCCCCAACCCCTAGAATAAAAATTCTTAAAATAAAATAAAATAATTCGTTTTTAAGTGTGTGAATCAAAACAAACATCTAACATTTGCATTTACCTGAAGACCTGGTTCTACACCTGACCTGTCTGTGTATCATAAATTGTTGACTCTTTAAAATGCAAATTTGGGGGCTGGAGAGACGACTCAGAGGTTAAGAGCACTAATCGTTCTTCCAGAGGACCAGGGTTTGGTTCCCAGCAGCTCACAACAACACCGTCTTCTGGCCTTTATGTGCACTGTTCTCACACGGCACATAAACATACATATAGGCAAAATGCCCATACACATAAAATAAACTTTAAAAAAATTAAAAAGTGCAAGTTTGAACTTCTAGCGCAGTGGTTCTCAGCCTTCCTAACGCTTCGACCCTTTAATACAGTTCCTCATGCTGTGGTGACCCCAACCATAAAACTATTTTTGTTGCTACTTCATAACTGTAATTTTGCTACTGATATGAATTGCAATGTAAATATCTGGGTTTTCCAATGGTCTTAGGCAACCCCTGTGAAAAGGTTGTTTGAACCCACAAAGGGGTCATGACCCCCAGGCCAAGAACTGCTGTTCCTACACATTCTGTTCTTGACACAGCCACACACATCTCTGTGTGCTCTACTTTGACAGTAGAATAGCTATAATGTAATATTACATTAGCGTAATAGACACACAGAGATGGACACACAGAGACTCCCATCCCCCACACTAGCACACGCGGAAACACACCTCACTACAAGCAGACAAACACACACAGATATACATAGACACACAGATTTACACCCTCCCACTACCACACAATCACGGATGCACACAGACATGCCCCACTACCATAACAAGATGGTCTCCTTGTGCCTGACTCAATGTACGCCCATCGCTATGGCCAGACATGCCACCATCTTCCCTCAGACTGTCTGCTCTGCTCACTGCTCAGCAGAATAGCTCCTTCTTCGATTCACGTTTTGGTTTCCAGGAAACACCCAGAACTATCCAAACATGTATCAATAATCTGGGAAGAAAACAAACTCACCATCTGGGGAGCTGCTGCCTTTGGAGAGGGTAGCTCCTAGTGACCGGAGACACTGATGCTCACAAAGTTTGCTTTGCAGGCAGGAGCCAGTGAGCGGCCTGAACTGTTCTTTGCTACTGACCCGAGTCCTCACCAGGCAATGGACTTTCCAGGGAGCTGCTGGCTCCTTCTCTCGCTGTTTGTCACTGGTCTCCTAGGAGAATCTGATTATCTCTTTGCCAGATGGAGTAGAGCACACACACACACACACACAGTGAGAGGTGGGGGTGGTGCTGGTCCATAGGGTGAGGTCCAAGTTAGTTGTCTGGATACAGGAAACCCATATGGCTTCTTACTCTGTCCCACAGGGTGAGCTGCACTCATTCAAGGTGGACACGTTCCGCCTACAGCTGGCTCGGAAGAGAAGGGCGGCTGCACCTTGCTCCAGATGACACCCTGACCCACGCTGACGAGAAAACCTGAGATTCAGAGACAGAATCACAGCCAGACACCGCGCAGGGGCCAGAGGGGGCTCGGTGGCTTTCATTGGCCAGTCTCTCATTGTGAATCTTGCTCTCTGCCCATCTCTGTCTCCTGCTCCTCTTCCCCTCCCTCTCCCCCTTCTTTCCTCTTCCTTGATGAGTCTCCCTCATTGTGCCTTCTCTTGGCCTCTCTCCCTAATTGTTCGTGTTCCTCGTTAGTCTCTCCTCACTAGTCAGGCTCCCTCATTGGTTTCTCCCTCATTAGTCTGCTCTCTTCTTGGTCTGTCTTCTGACTGGTCCAGTCTTTCCCATTGGCCCCTGTGCGGCTCAGGAGCATGGTCAGATTTGAAGCACCAGGAACACCTGTTGGCCACTGAGCTGGCGGGATGTGTGGTGAGTGGTTCTGCACCTACTATTTACAGAAGAGATAGGAGCTGGGACTCTTCTGAGCTGTTTTTCTGACATGACAGCCCCCTGTGCCTTTCCTGTTGACAGCTACTGACCACCCGTGACCAGCTAGCTGTGTTCCCCCAAGAGGTTGTCACTCGTATGGATATTGTTTGGCTCTGGGAGGTGTATGATAGGGAGGTCATTGGAGGGGCTTCTGCTGAATAGCTGCATCAGCACCCGTCTCAAACAGCACATGCTCCTGTCTCCAGACCCAGGCATCTTCTCAAAGCATCTGCCTTTGACTCAGTCTACCCTCTTTCCTTCAGGGATTTCATGTCACTCAGAGCCCTCCCTCTCCCACGCTGCCTCTAGATTTGTCTTTGCTAATAGCCTCCCCATTTATCCATGGTTTCCACGGTTTCTGTTACCTGTGGTCAACTCTGGTCAGAAAATATCACATGGAAAATTCCAGACGCTAATAGTTTGGAAGCTTTAAATTGTACATCATTCTGGGTGGTATGATGACGTCTCACACTGTCCCATTAAGGATTAACCATTCTTTTGTGTAGTGTACCCTTGCTGTATACAGTACCTGCCCACTAGTCACTTAATAGGCATTGTGCAATCAGGTTGATTGTTGTGGTAACACATGCTTATGTTCATATTTCTGTCTTTGAGACACGGTCTCCCGTAGCCTGGCCCAGCCCTGAACCTATTACATAGGTAAATAGGACCTTGAATGCTTTTCATTTTTATTTACTATTATTGTGTAGGTACATGATATGTGTGTAGAGGTGGCCATTTGGACAGCTTGTAGAATTGATCTCTCCTCACAGGAATCTTGCTCCCTTCCTCTCAGGGACCAAACTCAGGTCGTCAGGCTTGTGGAACAAGCATTTTTACCCACCGAACCAGCTCATAGGCCCAGTTTCTTCACCTCTTGGTCCTCCTGCCTCTACCTCCCAAGTGCTGGGATTCCAGGCATGTGCCGCCATGTTGGTTGTTTAGTGCTAGTATCGAACCCAGGGCCTTGTGCATGCGAGGCAAGCACGCTATTAACTGAGCTACGTCCTCCGCCCTTACCATGCATATATTAAAATCATTCTGTTTTTTTATAGTTATTAACCTCTTATTGTGTCTAATTTATAAGTGAAAGTTTCTCGTGTATGTTTAGGGAAAAACCACGTCTATAGGGTTTGCTGTTGTCTGTGACTCCTGATTCTCACAGCTGTTGAACTGTACACCCTCAGGATAAGGACTACGACTGTGTTTACTTCTCATCTTTCTCTCTAGGTCAGATGCAGAGTGAGGTGTGAGCTACACACCATGC
Source organism: Peromyscus melanophrys (assembly GCA_902168415.1). Classification (NCBI taxonomy): domain Eukaryota; kingdom Metazoa; phylum Chordata; class Mammalia; order Rodentia; family Cricetidae; genus Peromyscus; species Peromyscus melanophrys. Next base: position 16,387 of record CABHPR010138762.1, read on the forward strand.
TTTTTCTCTTAGGAGTGCTAAGGATTGAAGTTGAACCTTGCGCGTTAGGTGAGCAGTTTGCCACTGATCTATGCCCCTGTCACAGGTCTAACCAGCCGGAAGTAGTACTGTAATAAACAAAGTCCATGTTTTCCACAGAAACAGTTGAATGGGGCATTGTTTTGTTAGTCTTCTCGGGGGATGGAGGCAAGGAAAATCAGAATTATGTGGGGGCTGGTGTTTGGCAGCCGGAGAATGCCACATCCAAGCCTCCCTCACCAGCCCGCTGAACTCATGAGCTCTCTCTTCTGATGCAGGGACAGGGTGCCTGGGCTCTGCCCACAGCAGTGAACTCACTCCTAGAATTATTAAGGCCTCAGGCGCACCTCTCCCACTGGGGTTATCCACTCAGTGACTTTCCCTTTGAAAGCAGCATTTTATTAGGAGTCTGTGTGGGAGTTGAGAAGCTACCATCTCAAGCTGACACCTGCAGAGTCACCTCAGAGTGACTGCACCAGCCACACTTTGCTGTCCCACGTGCTGGACCCATTGCTAGAAGCCACAGACCAGCCCTCTGCTTTCTAAGTCCCCCTCTGTAGATTGTGTTTGTCCTCTTGGACCACACAGCAGTTGGCAGTCATTTAATTCGTGTTTATGAATTACTCTGAAAATCCGTAATGAAAAGCTCTACAGACATTTAAAAGAAAGCATTCTCAGTGTAGCATAATACAGCAGATTATAGGACAGACCAGCTTTTCTTTTTAAACAAAAACATTTAACCTTTTCAACCATCTTTTAATATGGTAAAAGCAATAACTTGGAGATGCAGAGGCCTTGCAGTAAATGAGCTGCTCTCTGATCTAAGCAGCGGTCCCCAGGGACCCAACCTGGGGACCAGGCTTTAAGAGTTGCTCTCAAGGACGACTGACTCCCTCAGTGCTATTGTGAGTGGGGTGGGGGAGGTGAGGGAGGTGGGGGAGAGGGGTGAGAGTGGGTGTGAATGAGTGGGGGGTGGGGGTGGATGAGCTGCGGTGGGGGTGGATGAGCTGGGGTGGGGGTGAATGAGCTGGGGTGGGGGTGGATGAGCAGGGTGGGGGTGGATGAGCAGGGTGAGGGTGGATGAGCTGGGGTGGGGGTGGATGAGCAGGGTGGGGATGGATGATCTGGGGTGGGCACAGTTGACCTGTCCCGCTGAAGTCCTGTCAGCCAGCTGACCCCAGCCTGTCTCAGGCCGGAGCAGCAGAAAGCTGGCAGATGCCTTCAAGTGGGATGACGTGAAGGTAGAGGAAGTCTGCCAGTCAGCCCAGGTCACAGGAAGTGCTTTTCTCTGCCCTTTCTGAGAGACAGTTCTTGCCTCAGTGATGCATTCCTGAGGCACTGTTTGGAACGGTGACTGTAAACAAGGGTCACAGATACATGGACAATGAGGGTGCTCCAGGTCACCCAAGCCTGGGACACAGAGAGGGACAGCATTTCTTAACTGGTGCTGCTTTCAGAGAGCGACAGTCTAACCAGAGCACGCCCCAGCAAGAGATCCAGAGCCACTGAACATGTAGACCTTTGTTCTGCTGGGCCTCATGGACTGGATGATGTTTGGAAAGTAGGAAAACTAGCAGGGTGGTGGTGGCGCACACCTTTAATGCCAGCACTCGGGAGGCAGAGGCAGGCAGATCTCTGTGAGTTCAAGGCCAGCCTGATCTACAAAGCAAGTTTCAGGATAGGGAGAGCTGTTACACAGAGAAACTCTGTCTGTCTCAAAAATGAAACCAAACAAAAAGCAGGAAAACTTACCCCACAACTTTGTCTCCTGCAGTGGTTTCTACATGCTTTCTCCAAAACTGATTTGTTGAAGCTTAATCCCAGCTGTGGTGATGTTAGGACATGGGAAACAAGCAAATGACCCCATGGATGGGTCAGTGCTCCCCCAAAGGGCTGGGGGAGCTAACAGAGCCTCAACATTCACTCTCTACTACGGTTTCAATATAAATGTCCCCGCCGGCGGCGGCTCATGTTTTGACACTTGCACCCTGGTTGGAAGTGAGGCCTAGTGGGCAGAAGTGGGTCAGAAAGGGCAAGCTTCTGAAGGTCACAGCTCTAGTCTTAGTGCCAGCCTGCTTCCTGGTCTGACAGAATGTGAAGAGCCACCCCCTCACACCTACACGTGAATGGAGCTGTGCTGCCATGCGCTCTCCATTAAAGTGGACTGAAATCCCCTGAAACTCTGAGCCAAGGAAACCTTTCCTCTCTCAAGCTGTTCCTTTTATGTCTTGATCACCGCTCTACAAAAATGACCAACAAACCTGCCTTCTGCCAAGTGAGAACACAGCAACCAGGCACCATCTTCTTTTGCTTTGAAGACAGAGTCTTGTGTGGCCCAAACTGGCCTTAAACTCACTAAACAGCTGAGAATGACCTTGACTTTCTGATCCTCTTGCCTCTGTCTCCTGAGTGTTGGGACTATAGGCATGTGGCATCACCCCTAGTTTATACTCAGTGCAGGGGAACCAGGGCTTGGCGCATGCTAGGTAAGCATTCTAAACACGGAGTGATGTCCGTAACTCCTGGCGCCATTTCTGAAGCAGTGGGAAGCCCTCTCCAGACATCAATGCCAGTGCCTTGATGCCAGGGGAGACTCAGCCTCTGGAATTTTAAGAAGGACATTTCTACTCTTTACAAATTATCCAATCTTGGAAATGGCTCAGTAGATATCTGGATCTGGATATCAGTAGATATCTTTATCTGGATCCCAAGATAAAGCCAGATGCAGGCGCACACATCTGTTAAACCCAGCATGCCTAAGGCAAAATGGGAGGTGGAGACTGGAGGATCCCCAAAAGCTTGTGGGCCAACTAACCATGAGCAACAGAGCCTCAGGTGGAAAGTGAGCCCCTACACCCAAAGGTTGACCTCTGACCTCCACACATGAACTGTAGCACACATATTCCCACATGTATATGCACATATACTACACATACATCATACATACATATATCACATATACACACATAACACACACATACAAGTCCATAGAAAATTACCCAGTGGCAGGTATTTTCTTTGAGCAGCACAAAAAACTAAGAGAATACCTTACTTTGATCCTACCTCACATGCTCTGTAGCAGACCCACCTGGTGAGCTGCCTGCGCTGGCCCTGAAGGCTGATGGGACTTCCTCTTTCACAGTATTCAGCTTTGAAACGACCTGCATGCTAAGGGACAACCAGGTGCTGAAGATTCCCAGCAGGGGTCTGTCTCAGAAACTCTGGTCCACATGTATACCTGAGAACTTTCTGGAGCCTGGGTTCAGAGGCCACATTGAGATCTTCATGGAGGCCAGAGCTTCTTGTGGGGGTGTCCCCAAAGCCACACACCTCCCCAACCTGCCATTCTTCCTGAACACCACAGTCACTCAGTTCTGCTGAGACAGCTCCTGCTTCCTTTAAAAGTTCAATCAAACCAAGACAATCTGAGCAATGTCCTGAAGCCTGTACATGTGCTAACTGGAGGTCTCTGAACCTCATTTTCCTGCCCATAAGCCAGACAGATTGAGAATCCAACCCATAGATGTTCCCAGGAACCTTCAGTGTTGGGATTCTGGGTGTTTAACAGCCCAGCTCCCACCTCTGACAAGAAACAGAGTCCAATTACTGTTTTACTTGATTAGCATTGACTCTTCCAGGTGGGGGTAGGGGCTTTGATAATGGCTCCACAGCACAGAGCACAAACACATCATTTTCTCCTGCTGACTACTGACCACATAATTGCACAAAAAAGAGCAACAGCTTGTAAGAACAAGATAATTATAGGCCCATTCCTGCACTTTTGAGAAGTTTTCAAAATACACTCTGCAATTATTTTTAGGCCTTTCCAAACACCTCTGGAAAGAAATGACATCAGTCCCTGAGGGATGTTTTGTCGCAGGCCCTGATCAGCAGCTCCTCCGTGGGATTCATGAGGATGACCTTTGGGGTGCCCTCACCCTTGAGCTCTCAGAACTGGGAGACTGCATGTCTATACGCTGGTTATGACAGTTTGGACTATGCAGCACACGAAGAGAGCAAAGGATCTTCTGATTAGGAATAAGAGGTGTCTCTTCGGCCAAAGAGAGCACATGACAGAAAGCTCACAAAGTCCTTGAATGGTTCAGCCAGAGTTGCAGGCTGGGCTGCCTTCCCTGGGGCCACACGCAGAGGCCTTGTGAACCAGAGCCAGTCTGTAAACAGGTATGATACGGTTCCATCAGTGTCCTGCTTCATCAGGGGAATGTTCAAATATATACGATCTGGAGAATACCATGGAACGATGAATCCTGCGCACTCGGGGACAAGCTCCAGCTAATGACCCCTCATAGATGCAGTCCTTGCTGTTATGGTTGGAATGTGGAATGTCCCCTTCGGGCTGGGTGTTTGAACATTTGCTTCTCAGGACGTTGTGGAACCATTGGGACTGGGGCCTCACTTGGGGAAGAGTGTCACTAGAGGTGGCCTTGAAGGCGATACCTACATCTAATTCCAGCCCGAGCTCTCTGTGTCCTGTCTGCCGTGTCCTGAGCAAGCCATCCTGATGAAGTACCCGCTGACGCAGACCAAGCTGCTCTAGCCACACGCCCTTCCTGCCGGGAAGCTGCCACTTAAAACAGTCACGTCCCTCTCTAAGTAGCCCAGTCTAGGGTTCTACCACCACAAAAGTAACTGCTACATCTCTAAGGTACCTCTGGGAGATGACAGAGCCCTTAGGAGGCAAGGCCTAGTAGAAGTATGTGCGCGCGTGCGTGCGTGCGTGCACGTGTGTGTGTGTGTGTGTGTGTGTGTGTGTGTGTATCAGAGGTCAGAGGTCAATTTGGAGTGTCTTTCAGTTGCTTTGCCCCTTACTTTCTGAGAGAGGGCCTCTCACTGAACCTGGAACTCACCAATTCTGCTAGACTGGCTGGCCAATGATCAGTAAGGTCCTCCTGTCTCTGCTTTCCCAGTGCTGGGATCACAGGTGCATGCCACTCCAAGCTTTTTTTTTAAACATGGCTGCTGGGGATCAAATTCAGGTCCTCATGCTTGAATGGGAAGCATGTTGCCCACTGAGCCAACTCCCCATCCCCAGGGGGAATTTTAAGGTCAATGGGTATACTCTTGAAGGAGACTTTGGACACTTCTCAGCTGCTCAGGGATAAGACAATTTGCTTCTCAATATGCCCCTCATCTGCCTTGCTTCAGGTACCAAAGCCTGGACCCTCTGTCACAAACAAACCATCTAGAACTAAGAGTCACAATAAGCCCCCTCCCTTCTAAGTTGATTTCCCCAGGGCTTTCCTGCTCATGACATGGTTCCTTTGTCATCGGTAATGACCTGATCTATGCTTTTTCAATCCATACTTTGGAGTCCCAAACCCCTAGGCCCTCAGAATGTGAAATATTTGGACAAGATCAGGTGCATTCAGGGTGATGTGGTCATAGACAAAATGTGAAGTATTTGGAGACAGGCTTTGAAGAACCAAGCTAAAATGAGGCCACTACCGTGAGCCCCATCTCATCTGGCTGGCATCTTCATAGGAAGAGATTAGAGCCAGATGTGCACACAGAACAACCAAGTGAAGAAATAGGAAGAAAGCAAGCTCCGGACTCAACCCTGAAGGTACAGGTGGGGTGCTGAAGGGTGACAGTTTTATTGAGGTGTAGCATATACAAGCTGACACCCAACATGCACCATTCGGTAAGTGTTGACATGTATATGCACTGGAGAAATCTCACCATGACCAAGTTGGTGAACTTTCCCCCTTCACTTCCAAATGCGTCCTCATGCCCTGCCATCCCCCAGCCCCTCCTAGACAATTTCTGATCAGTTCCCATCAGCACAGATCAGTTTGTATTTTCTCTCACTGGACACACATGGGTTTGAGGCATGGGATCCTTTTGGGTGGTGCCTCCTTCACTTGGACATAATTCTCTTGAGATTGACAGTGTCGCCTGTCACACAGATCAGAAGCTCATTCTTCCCCATTGCTGCACAGCATAGGAATGTAAGGCTGCCCCTCCCACCCCCCACCCTCGTGTGCTTACAGCTTTGTCTGCCAACCATTGGTATAGTCGGATTGTTTCCAGTTCACGGTCATCACGGCTCACGAGAACGTTCATTTCATGGGGAATGAGGATCCCTGTTTTGAATGGTGAGCACTAAAGACTCAGAGCAGCAAAAGCAAGGCAGCTTATTTTATGATCTTACGAGGTGGGCACCAATGCAGACAAACGGAAACATTTATGGCCCTGGATACAGGCCCCTCCCTCTCTTCCTCATTGGTTGAGTACTCAGGGTACAGTCTTACATGTCAACTGCCACGTACATCTGTCTACTTCTCAACAAAGATCACTTGTGGGTTTATCTCTGTGTTTCACACCCTGTTTGAATGCTGTTTAGGGCCATGAACTTTGTCACAGCTGCAAGCCATTAGACAAGCTTGGCTGCTAATGATATTCTACTCTAAAGCTGGGCGTGGTGGCCACACCTTTAATCCCAGCACTCAGGAGGCAGAGGCACCGGGATCTCTGTGAGTTCAAGGCCAACCTATTCTACGTAGAGATTGTCTCATAATAATAATGATGATGATGATGATGATGATGATGATGATGATGATAATACTTTTTACTCTAAACTTCTAGTTTGAGCAGAGGTACACAGACTAGCAGGTGCCACAGGGGCCCATTGTTTCCTGTTTCCCTGGAACTGATCCTAAGTTGACTTAAAGCTCTTCTGTCTTGAAAATGGACTACTTTATTTCTTACAATATGCAAATATTCAGCTCTCTGAGGTAAGCACCTGTAAGTGGGAAGGCCAGGCCACATGGACCATTCATGTTCGACTTCTTTTTTGTTCAGACAAATCACATCTGCAACCTTGTGCTGTTCCCCACTTGGACCAGTAGTGGAGGACAGCCAGGCCCTCCCCAGCCTACTCGGCAGGTGGCATAGCCAGTCTGAGTAGTTTTCACAGTTTTAAGAGGTGTGCAGCAGTATCTCGCTGTGGCTTCAGGCTGCATTTTCCTGGTATCTGACAAAGTTGAGAGGCTTCTGAAGGGTTCATTTGTCACACATCATCTTTCCTTTGGTGGAGTGTTCCTTTAAATCCTTCGCCCATTAAGAAAATTGGCACAATCACAACACCACTGTTAGAGTTCATTATGTTCGAAACACAAGTCAATTGTCATCAGCCTGCGGCTTTTCTTTTCATTCTCCTAACTCTGATTTTTAACAAAAAGTTTTTGCTTATTTTTTGACAATTTCAGTTTCACATACGCATATAGTGTGTCTTGATCATATTCACCCATCATCTTCTCTTATCCCTCCCCTACGGCCTTTGAGACCCTCTTTTTCCCAACATTCTTCCCTCCTAATTTTATGTCTCTTCAAATGTTAATAGCCCACTGCGCATAATTAGGCTTGCTTATGTGTGTGTGCATGGGTAGGGGTTCTATTTTATTATTTTAGTTTATTTTTGCAGTGCTGAGAAGTGAACCTAGGTCCTTCCACATGCTAAACAAAGATTTTACCATTAAGCTACTCCACCAGACTTAGTGGGGGTGGGGTGTGCGGCTATTTACTGGATCAGGAACAATTTAGCAGTGCTGAAGAAAAATGACTGTTTCTCTCTAAGCAGCCATTAACTTCTCACGGCTTCTTAGCTAGGAGTCGGGAGAACGTGAGCATCCTTTCTGACTGATTAGATCTTGTGTGGGTCAAACCAGAGCTGCTGAGAGTTCATGTCACGTCCACAGACAGTTTCCCAGCACTCCTCCCCGCTCTCCAGCTCTTACCGCTCTTTCTGCCCTCTTTGGTGGGGATGATTTGGATGTTTTTTTAGGGCCAAGCACTTATTTTCAGTATCTCAGGGTTTTGACCAGTTCGAAGTCTCTGCGTTAACCACTCCCACTGCAAGTTAGCACTGATTTTTGAGTAGAAAATTTTCATTTTAAGCTTTCATTTTATATTATTATTATTATTAGTAGTAGTATTGACAGGCATGTGCCACAGAGTATATGTGGAGGTCTGAGAACAATTTTAAGAGTTGGTCCTCTCCTTCTACCACAGGTTGGAACTCAGGTCGTCAGACTGGGCAGCAAGTCCCTTTATTTACGCACTAAGCCATCCTGTCGGCACTTATGTCTTTAAACTTTGTTATCATGAATGTGATGATGTGTATGAAGTTTTTCATTTTAGTGAACTACAACTCATTAGTCTTTTAAGAATGTATACGTGGCCAGGCATGTATCCCTAAATGTTTCCTGTCCTTTGGTGTCATAACCAGTTAATATTGATTCTTGAGGTCGAACCTTCCACAAGTTCCTGACACAAATTCCAAGACGAGGCCTTGTGTTCCCCATGTCTGCTGTGCTCCATTTGCTCTTTTGATTATAGTTTTGTATTTACGTTTGGGGGCATGGTGGGCTCTAGCCCCTTGTATACTTTGCCTCAAGTTGTAGAACAAGGGTAGCCGAAATATCTGGAAGCTTGTTTCTCTTTTCACTTCTGATCTCTTCAATTTATAGGCTATTTGGAAGTGTGTTATTTCATTTCCAAATATGTGGGTATTTTATAGTGAACCATTATTGTTTTCCAACTTAACTCTATATCGGTCAGAGAACATTTGTTCATGTGACTTGAGTCCTTTAAAATGTATGATCAGGAATATGTAATGTGTATGCCCCAGAGTATGATCTATCTTCATACATAGGTCATGTGAACATAAAAAACACTGAGCCCAGCTGGGTGTGCACACCTGTGACTGAGCACCTGTGTGGGGCTCTGGGTTCAGTCTCTAACAACAGCCACAACAAAAAAAGTGGGAAGAGGGAAAGGAAGGAAGGAAGGAAAAAAGGAAGGAGGGGAAGTGGGAATGTGTCTGCAGATGGAACATTCTAGAAATACCAATAAGGCTTTTATATTTAAGGTCAGTAGTTGTGCTCAAGTCTTCTATATTCTCAGAGACTGCTGTGGTCACTCCACACAGGATGGCCCTCTACCCAAATGCTGTCTGGATATCGAGAGTGGTGACCACATGTACACACACACACCCAGGAAGACACAAAGAGGCTTGTTTACCCATATAACCGGGGCTTTCTAGGGAGTACAGGATGCCTTCTAAGTAGGTCCAAAATGGACAGGACAGGGAGAAAAGACAGGCCAGGGCCTTTCATAGTGGTCAGGGCAGGGCAAGCTGAAGGCACGTAGGTGGGGGCCATGTTTGATGTGATCCTTTACTGCTACCAATGGGAGAAACAGCCATGCTGTCCTCTCAGCCTTCCCAGATGAGGAGGCAGAAGGAAAGGAGAGGTGAGGTATCACACACTGGGCAGAGTCTTGATCTGGTGTGGCTCTCATCTTGTCCTTAATAATTGTCATTATTAAGATGGATACTGAAATGACTATCATGAATTTCTCTTTGCAGTTTGTCAGTTTTGCTCACATATTTCAAAGCACTGCCATTAGGCACACAAACATCTGGAACTTAGTGAGTTGACCCTTTTGTCATTGGGAAATGGTTCTTTCAACTGGCAATAAGTGTTACTATCAAAACCGCATTGATGTTATGAGAACCACCCATGCCTCCTCCTTTTGATTAGTGTTAGGACGGTATACCCACGACCGCCTTTTTCTTTTCTGTGTCTTTAAGTCCATCTAGTAGAGCCACTTCCACCTCCTTACGTTGGGATGGTGTACCCACATCCACCTTTACCTTATCAGAAACATTGTAGACAACATTTTGAATCCTGTTGTTTTTTTGTTTTTTTGAGACAGAGTTTCTCTGTATAGCATGGCTGTCCTGGAACTTGCTCAGTAGACCAGGCTGGCCTTGAACTCACAGAGATCCACCTGCCTCTGCCTCCTGAGTGCTGGGATAAAGGCGTGCACTACCACCACTGCCAGGCTGAATCCTGCTGTTCATTAAATCTGACAATTTTTTTAAACTGACCATATATATACATATATATAAATTACAAAATGTGGTCATTACTATAGTTAGGTCTAACCTATCACCTTGCTATTTGATTTTGATCTTGCCTATTCTTTGGTCCCCTTTCCTGTGGTCCTGTGGCCTTGAGTTCTAAAACAACTTCTGTAGCCCTTGGTGCCTGTCCGGCCAACTGACCCTTGTGCAGCCGGCCTGGTGGGTGACCACTGTCCATTGTCCTGTGCAGTCTATGATTCTGCAGGGAGGAGCTGCATGGGCTCCATCTCCTGGGCCTATGTGGGGCTCAGCAAAGGTTGCTCCTTGCTCTGAGTTTTCTGCCTTTGGCTTTCTCCCCTCCTTCCTCTCCTTCTCTTTATGGAATTGGTATTCACTTGTTAGCTTCAAGGTACAAGTAGAGACCAGTAAGTGCAGATAGTCTCCACCTTATAAAGGACTGTGTGCCAAATCAGTGAGCCATGTTCTATATACTGAATGTTATATCCTTCTAAATTCCTACATTGAAGACCCAATTACCATGTAAATGTATGGGGAGACGGGGGCTTTATGACGATCCAATGCAATCATAAGAGTGGGATCCTCGAACTGCTTTTACATGGTACTACTAAAGAGTGATCAAATGATGCTGCTATTATGTTACTACATTTAAAAAAAAAAAGAGTGGGGCCCTCATCTGCTAAGAAAATGCTATAAGGAGCACAAATGCAATCCTTCTGTGTGTGTGTGAGAGAGAGAGAGGTCACGGGCACACAGAGTACACTAGGTCCTATGTACCAACTAAGAGAGCAGCTCTACAATTTAGCTACTGTGTAGGCACTTGATCTTGGGCGTCCCAGCCTCTGGAACTGTGAGTGATACACAAGTGAGCTAGCCAGTCTATGGTATTTTATATGGCAACCCTGAATGACTAAGGCACCATTTGCTTTTGTTTCCTACAAGTCAAGGCCGGGTTCCCAGTCTAGGGCACTTGTGTGCTTGAAACAGACATAGTCTCATGACCTCATGACTTCGACTGCTGGGGATCTTGGGGGAATGTGAAGCTCTGTATGTCTAGTTTTGCCTAGGTCCTAGAGAATCTACTAGACCTCCAACAAGGCATACTTTAAACCTCAGGGGCTTAGCACTTGGTCATGATAGATGTAAGTGACATCTAGAGATGTCAGAAACCTCCTTAATGTCATAGCACTACCTGTGGCCTGTCGAGGTAGCAAAGTCTGGGTATTGTGAACATCTGCTCCCATGCTTGACTGGAGGATGCACTGAATTGCAGCTGCTAACACTTGCTCCCAAGCACAGTTGCAGCACACCCTGAACTGCAGTTAGAGACAATACCCAGACCCAGTTTCGGCATGTGTTGATGTTCAAAACCCTAGGAGCTCTGTCCCAGACCCATTCCTGTGGGCAGGGCCAGGCCACTATCAATTATTTCTGTTTTCTTGTCAAGGCAACTCAGAGGTTGTCGGCATTTGAGGGTGCACATGAATTTATGTGTGTGAAGGCCGGAGGACAATGTCAGGTGTGATTCCTCAAGTGCTCTCCACCTCTCTTGTGTAGATGGTGTATTTATGTGTGTGCAGCTGTGTGATGGTGCACTTGTGGGGTTAGAGGCCAATTCTGGATTATCTGTCTCTACGGCTCTCCACTTTATTTGTTCAGACAGATCTCTGAACCTACAGTTCAGCATTTTAGGTTGGCTGGATGATCAGCAAGCACCAGGGATCTGTACTCATGTACATAAGCTTGTATAAGCAAGCGTGTTACCCACTGAGCCATCTCCCTAGGCCTGCTTATCTGTCTAAGGCAGGGGCTCCCCCTGGCTTGGAACTCTCCAAGTAGGCTAGACTGGCTATCCAATGAGATCCAGGATCCTTCTGTTTTGCTTCCATAGCACTGGGATTCCACGTGTGGGCCACCATACCCGAACTTTTATAGGTAGGTTCTGAAGACTGAACTCAGGTCAAGTATTTGACTGACTGAGCCACCTTCCCAGCCCGTTTTCCTGCTTTTCATGTGAGCTTTTAACATACCCCACCATGGGGGCAGGTAGAGCACTTCCTGGAGCTGGTGGTCCTGTCCTCCACCCCCAAGAGGCTTCAGATCCCATGTTGGCTGGTTCCTTTCCTGATGGTTCCTACGAGTTCTGGAAAGGAGGCTCACTTTCAGACCTCCATGATGCTCTTCCTTTGGTGGGAAGATGACTCTGGTTCCTTAGGCCAGAGAAAAGACCATGTGACATGGAGCTGAGAAACAAAAGGGACCTTGAGTCTGTGCCCAAGAAGGGGCACTGGGTGATGAGCCTCCAGGGCCTTGCAGAGAATGGGCTGCACCCTCCCCCACCCTTCTCACCTAGCTCCTGCCTGTCCAGAGGACCACTGGAAAGGAGGAAGTTTGAAATACCAAAGTCCTGTCTCCCCCAAAATATGTTTTATTCTCGCATTACATTTGTGTTTCCAATTGTGAATAAAAAATGGTTAGAAAGTGGTTACAAAACAGCGTGAGCGGACTAGAGGAGTGGCTGCCCTGGAGTCTGTCACTTCTTCGCCTGGATGATGCAGTGTGGGCCTGGCGTAGAGGCCGGCTCAGTCGGGTTTTTCACTCTCAGGATCTAGAAAACAAAATGGCCACAGCTCACTACAGGCCTCTGAGGCACTGGCCTCTCACCCAAGGCTGGGCTCTGATGCCCGTGCACACAGCCCTGCCTAGGCACCTGGCCCCTTTCCCAGGAGCTACTAAAACAAAGGTAGAATGGCAGAGCCAGAGCCAGAGCCAGGCCAGGACGAGACTGTGCATTGTACAGAGTCCTGTTCTCTGCACAGAGCTTGGCTGACTGTCACCTGGGTATCTTCTTCTAAGTTAGACACTCAGCAATGACCGCCTAAGCCCAGAAAGACAAGGCCTCACTCCTGTTCCGCTGGACCATCCTGGACTAAGCTGGCCTTGAAGTCCTGGGAGACAACAGTAACCTTCAGTTTTTGCTTCTGAATAGGGCCAGTGCCAAGATAAGGCACAATGATACAGTTGCAGGGGTCTGAGCAGAGGTGTGAAGTCTAGTGCTATATCTTGAGACAGCCACCTCTGGCACAATGGACCCCATGTTGTCAGAGCCAGGTCTGCAGTGCACACACACAAGGCTGCCCATGAAGAGTTTGCTGCACTACCACAGAGCAAGTGTTCTCCCTAAACTATCACTTTTATAATGCCCTGGGCTCCCTGGAAGGCCAGTGCCTCTCACACGCCCTAGGTTGGCCCTTGACCAACTCTACTCAACAAGCTCAAGAGCCTGAAAGAGAAGCCCCACCAACCATGAAGAAGAGGTAACCAGGAGTTCCTATGACTCATACAAACTGGGTTTTCTAGAACCTAGTGCCCGCTGTGATGAGACTGGAAATGCAGTCTGCCTTCCTTCTGTGAGATGCACCCTTTCTACCTGCACTTCCGAGAGCAATGCAGATGCAGTCTGCCTTCCTTCTGTGAGATGCACCCTTTCTACCTGCACTTCCAAAAGCAATGCAGATGCAGCCTGACTTGCAGCCCAGCCAATAGCCTGCAATACCAGGGTAGAGGTAACAGCCTGGTGACATCGGGCCTGGGCCACAGCAGCAGGCGCAGTGCGGGGAGACAGGTAACCCCACCAGAGGCTTGACTCCTCTCTCTTAGCCCTATGAGCTCCACCTTCCAGGGGATAGCACACAAGGCTGCTGGCTCCAAGCAGAGGCTAGGACAGGCCCACCTGGGCGACCCAGACCTATCTTTTACAAGGCCAGTTTGGCTTTGATATGAATAGAGGGCAAGAAAAAAAGCTGTCATTTCACAGTATTTTCAAGCAAACGTTTATTTTTCTCCTTCGCACATACAGTCTCTTGGGGATCCCATGCCACTAGCAGTGTCATAGTAGGAAAGGACTTGGGCGCAAGAGGAGTGAGAGAAGGCAGGCTCACTTCACTAAGAAGTGGGCCTGGGTGGTTTTCAGACCAGACGCAGAGAACAGAAATCTCTTATTGCATTGTTGTGGCCTGGCAGAAGACTCTGCTCAGCCCCCTGAAAAGTCAATTCTAACGGAATTGATGGAATAGTGTATTTAAACCAAAATAATTTAGCTGGTTCTCATGAGTACAGCTTAACTGTACAGTTCACAGCAGGGTCACCCCAGGCAGCCCACCCTCCAACTAGAGGCATAAAACATTTGCCAGGCGGGAGTCAGGGGTCTTTCATCGCCCCCCCCCTCCCCACAAGTGTCATGGAAACCTCCAGAAATACTCCACCCCTCAGTAGGCAGGCCTGAGGATAGCCTGGAGAGGAATTTGCAGGGTAGGGTGGGCAGAGCACAGGCCTCTGTGGAAACCATGGAAAAGGAAGAGAGTGGGGACCCCTGAGCTGAATGGTGGTGTTTGTCTGTATGGTGCTCATAACAGCCCGCTGGCTACCAGGGCATTCACCCGTTTGTTTCTTGGCAGGATCCTCACGGCTCAACAAAGCTGCTGACACTCCTCACAGGGAGAACAACTTCAGGCGGGTCCTGTGGCTCTGTTATTGAACATGACCAGGGTGACCTCACTCTGTCAAGGGCTGAGATAGGCTCATCCAGCATTGGCAGGTCACATTGTTAATGTTCACTTTAGGTTCTGTTTTTAAGAAGGCGTTTATACTAGAACTATCAGCTTCATATCTGTACCCCATTCCCATCTCTGCAACATCACACAGTGGAGACAGCAATGCACATGTTAACTGTAATGAAATCCACCTTTGCTGATCAATGGCCTTTTAAAACATGTCTTTCCATCAGGAAACAGAAAAGCTGGAATTCAAGGCACTGGGCTGCTGCAGGGGGATGACGAGGTTCTAATCCTCAATCAAGGACAGGCAGTGGATGTGAAGCCTGCCTGTGCAAGACTGTAGGGACCTAAGAGCGGTGGGGTCTGAGGCAGCAGGGAAAGTGTCTTGCTGCCCTCTCCTGCCCCCTTGGCTGGGGCTCTGTGCCCTGGGCCCACGTGGAGGAGCCATGAGGAGGCCACACCACAACCGGGTTCTTCCACACGATTCAGAGTGCTCCATCTGGCCAGGGCAGGGCAGAGGGCTACGTGATGTGCAGCCGGGGGCCTGGAGTGCTGATAACAGGTGGCCGCAGGAACACTGGCAGCACAGGGACCTTAGTGGGGCTCTGACTGCCCCAAGACCCCTGTGGGTCCCCTGAGGCCACCCAGGGCCCCCAGGACACAGGAACAGGGAGCAGGCCTCCATACTGACTCAGAGGCAGTGCACAGGGAGGGCCTGAGAGGCTGGAGTGGACAGTACCTGGTATGGGCACAGGCAGGGCTGGAGTGGCTCCAGGAATGGCTGTGGTGGACAGAGGGCCGGGTGCCGGGGCCAAACACGGTGTCCTCACTCCTGCTGGAGGCACAGTTGTCTGTGAGACACAGAAACAAAGAGGAAGGCACAGGGGGCCGCAGTCAGTCGGTCTCCTCGTGTAGTCCAAGCGTTGGTATGGGAAGCAGCTGCCCTCCCTCCCCGGCTCGCTACACTGAGGTCTAAGCACCTGTCTGTGGGCCATAAGCTCCATCTGTCCAAAGCCAGATCGGGCCTGGAGCAGAACCTGCAGGGTGTGGAAGGGCACACGAGTGAGCACCGTAACGTCTGGTTTGGTGGCCTAGTCACAGTTTGCACCTACGGTAGCCCAGGAGGCCTGTGGGAACAGGAACTCTGGGGCAGCCCCCTGAACTCTCAGCCGAGCACAGTGGCCTTAGAGGCAGGGAAAGGAGCTGCTGATGGCTTCCAGAGCCAGCGCCTCTGATGACAGGATGGATAGGACTACAGCGAGAGGTCAAGGACCGGCAGCCTGCAGCTTCTAAACAAAACAGTTGGGAAGCCGAAGACAGTGACTATAAAAGGTTTAACATCACAGTCCAGTGGGCTTTGATGCCTCAGAGACAACCACTTCACTCCAGGAGAAGCGCCACTGGAAGGGCTGGGCTGGAGGTCCCAGGTGAGCACTTGCCTAGCACATATGAGGCCCTGGCTTCTAGCCTCTGGACCATAAACACACACAGGGCAGGATGGAGACTCGCCAACCCCCACACCATTTACAGAAGGCAGTGAAGGTCTCCATGGAGCCAGCAGCCATACCTGCAGAGGGGGCAACGTTAGGTGCTCCCCCAAGGCTCCTTCATGCTTCCGGTCAACACTGTGAGGGGACCCAGCTAAGGTGAGACAAGAAAAGAAAAACTGCCTATCTGCAGATGACAACATTGTATGTAGAGAAACCCACAGGAAAGGCTGAACAAGCAAACTTCACAGGGCCATAGGCTTCTAGGCACCAGAATTGATCACATTTTCACACACCAGAAATTTTCAGGACTGCACAGTTTATAACAGTACTCCCAATCATCAACCACCTTGGGATGGATTTGATGAGTAATATTAACACCCTACAAAGACGTAAAGAAACAGATGCCAAGTTCATGGAACACTCAAGACCGGTAATACGGTAAGCCTATCCAGTTCACTGACAGATGTAATCCACTGCCAAGAGAAACTCCAGTGGGCCATCTAAGACCTGCCAACATTTAGGACCCAGAAAAACCAGGAGATTCTTGAAGTTCAACAGCGGATGAATAATAATCTTACTACAAAGCTGCACAAGGTGATGAGGAGAGTGTTGTTTCATGCAGTTCAGACTGGAAAGGAAGGTATCACTGCAATGAGTAGATAAGCTATGGTGCATACAACAGCTAAAGCAGCAAAACTTTCAGAAAAAAACAAACTAAATGTCTACCATTTTATGCTCACCACTAAGAAAGTAATGGAGAGGGCTGGGGATCTGTAAGAGTTCCTGTGAGGGGGCTGGAGAGATGGCTCAGCGGTTAAGAGCACTGGCTGTCCTTCCAGAGGACCCAGGTTCAATTCCCAGCACCCACATGGCAGCTCACAGCTGTCTATAACTCCAGTTCCAGGGGACCTAACATGCTTACACCAATGCACATAAAATAAAATCATTAAAAAAAAAAAAAGAGTTCCTGTGAGGAGCCTCCTGAGCTCAGACTCCCAGCACCTGCAGCCTGGTATGGTGGCATGTGTCTGTAACCATAGCACTGGGGAGGGGCGGAGGTGGGTAGATGCCTGGAGCTCACTGGCTAGGCAGTCTGGCTGATTGGTGAGCACCAGGCTCAGTGAGAGAAAGACCCTGCCTGAAAAAGGGGAAGGTAGGGAGGGACAGAGAAGACACGTGATGTTGATGTTTGGCTTCATAAACATGCCCACACATAAGCATGTGCACACATACACTACACTATACTATACTACACACACACACACACACACACACACACACACACACAGGGAGGGACAGAGAAGACACGTGATGTTGATGTTTGGCTTCATAAACATGCCCACACATAAACTACACTATACTATACTACACACACACACACACACACACACACACACACACACACACACACACACACACAGCGACAGAGACAGAGGGGGCACACTTTGGTAGAATATATATGTATTATAAGACAAAACAGATATAAGAGACTTCCATAAATCAATAATAGAAAGATAGATGACTCACTTTTTAAATGGTTAATAATCTTGACCAGGCACTCTATAGAAGATGCCTGTTAAAAATAAGAACGTGCACCGGTCAGTGGTGGCGCACGCCTTTAATCCCAGCACTCGGGAGGCAGGGGCAGACAGATCTCTGTGAGTGCAAGACCAACCTGGTCTACAGAGCAAGTTCCAGGACAGGCTCCAAAGCTACACAGAGAAACCCTGTCTTGAAAAACCAAAATAAATAAATAAATAAATAAAAAATAAAAATAAAAAAGAACATGTGCTCAAAGGCAAATCAAGACAATAAAGAGTCTAGATCTCAAATTTTTTTTTTTTTTTTTTTTTCCGAGACAGGGTTTCTCTGTGTAGCTTTGTGCCTTTCCTGGAGCTCACTTGGTAGCCCAGGCTGGCCTCGAACTCACAGAGATCCGCCTGCCTCTGCCTCCCGAGTGCTGGGATTAAAGGCGTGCGCCACCAACGCCCGGCTCAAATTATTTTTATAAACAATTTTTTCCAACACAATGTCCTTCACATAATATTAAAACCTCACAAGGCAAGACAAGGAACTAAGGAGCCAAGCTCTGGGGAAAAGAAACCAGGAAAACAGGAAGTACTATGGAAATAAGATGCATCACTGAGACATTTGGCTGAGAACTGTAAACTTTTTGTAATTATTGAATGTTATTGATGTGCATGTGTGTGTATCTTCACGTGTGTCTGTGCAGGAGTCTGTGAGGGCAGAAGAGGCCCTGGATGCTCTGCTGGAGCTGGAGTTGCAGCAGTTGTAAGTCTTGAGACATAGGTGCGGGGAACTCAACTTGGGTGCTCTGCAGGAGTTAGAATGGCTGGGATTAGTGGCCTCACCAACTTAAGAAGCTTTTCTTTACTTTGGTGCTGGGGGCCAACCCGGGGTCCTTACTAACACTCTGCCACCAACTCACAGTCAAACCTAAGAATCTTTCTAGAGAACGTTAAGCCAGAATGAGAAATAGTAAGAGTTAAAAAATGAATGAAATAGATAAAAAGGATATCAAAGATAATATACAGGTTTTTTAAATGGCTCATGAAATTAACAAAGCCTTAGGATGTAAGGACAAAAGGCAGGAAGGGAAGGAAGGACAGACACACAGAGAGAAGTAGGGAGGCATACATCACCAACACCAGGAACGACACCCGGCTTGGGATCATGCAGACAGCAACAAGAGGCATTACAGTATCAAATGGCAACTGATTTGAAAGTTCAGGCAAATTTAGGGACAAAGTTGCAATTACCATGGAAGCAGAATTTAACAAGACTGTCAAGACAGAACACCCAAACGGTGTCAGGACTGGAAAAGAAACCTTCCCCAAGAGATGGATAGCTGTGTGATGAGTTCTGACAGCATCACCTACTGTAGGCGGTGGCATGCGATGCTCACCGCAGGCTTCCAATTCCCCTGTGTGTTTGGAAAGATCCAAAGCCTAAGATCACAGAGGGATGTTTTCCACACAAAAACAACACCCACAAGATACTTCAGCCCAGATGGATTCACCCATGAACTTCATGAATCATTTAAAGTAGAAGTAACAGCCATTTTCCACAATTTCTCCAGAAAGCTGGAAAAGTGGGGACACTCCTCCAGCTAGCTCTCCCAAAATCGTAACGTGTGCCGAGACCTGAGAGGGTGGCTACTCGCCTGGCCCCATGTTGGCCCCAGTTGGATACAGCTGCCACTCAGGAGTGAGGAGTACACCTGTCCTTTCTACAGCCTGGAGACAAATGGATGTAATGCAGATGGAGGTGCGTCTGTCCACAATGAGGGTGTGTTTCCTGCTTGGGGCTGTCTAACTCAAGGGTTCACAGGCTCAGCCTGTCCCCTGCTGTCTAACTCAAGGGTTCACAGGCTCAGCCTGTCCCCTGCTGGCCACAAGGACCATACGAAGTCACTTTTACCCCCCAATCATCACAGGGACCAAGGCCTAATATTTTGTTGTTGTTATTTTGGGGTTTTTTCTGAGACAGGGTCTCTCTGCATAGCCCTGGTTGTCCTGAAACTCACTCTGTAGACCAGGCTGACCTCGAACTCAGAGATCTGCCTGCTTCTGCCTCATGAGTGCTGGGATTAAAGGTGTGTGCCACCACCACCCAGCAAGGCCTAATTCTTTTGGAGAAGAAGGACCTTGATCATGAAAGCCAAGTACTTAGCATGATGGCCATCTGGCACACAGGATTCCGGCTCACAGCCACAGCCACTATGCCTACCATATCCCTCCCAGTAGAGCCTGTGCCCATGTTCACTCACAGCCCGCGCCTCGCCAGAGGCCTCCATGTCATGCAGCTTCTGCGTCTGCTTCAGCTGGTTGAGTGTGGGCTTCAGTTGCGCCGCGCCCACCGTCTTGGTTGTCCACTCGTCCACCAGCTTGTGCAGGTCATCCGTGAAGGTGCCTTTCTTATTGTTGCTGTTGTTCACCTGTGCCTGGACGTGCAGGGTGGGCTGGGGACCTGGCTCAGGGCCTGGGGCCAGGCTGCTGGTGGAAGACCCTAGGGAGTCATATAGGCCAGGATTGGTGACGCCACACACTCACTCGGCACCACTGACAGGCTGGCTGCAGTCATTCTCACACGATGGCTGGGACAATCAATGGCCTCACTCTGGCCAAGCAACACCTTGCTTCAAGAGGTGGTCTGCATCAGTGGGCCTTGCTGCCCAGCGTTAGACACCACGAGGCACTGTGCAGGCTACGGGTGGCTGAGCTCTGCCAGGCAGCCTTACTTGTTTCTTAAGCCAGGCCGGGGACAAAGACCTTGAGCACCCAGCAGTCTCCATTAAGAGTCCACCATAGGCCCACCACTGCATACCCCACCAGACTCACACATGTGAGAGCATGGGGAATTCATGGCACAGCCAGATACACGTGGGCACTGGCATCCCAGGGACAGGGTCAGAGTCTCAGGGCACTCTCTGGCCTACTTTGCAGAATGCTCAGCACGAGAGTGGCACCACTAGCCTTCCAGCACCCCCTGGGCAGACTGTTCACTGTGTTCCTGTGTATTCTAGTTGCTTAGTAGTTTGGAACTCAAGACAAGGAAATGGTGCCTTTCCTTAGCCAAGCATTTGGAAAGGTGGTAATAAAAGATGCCACACCTAGAGTCCCTCGGGTGGGCTCCACACCCTCCACTCTACAGCTCGGTGATACTGGGAGGCAGGGAGCCAGGAGTCGCTCTGCAGACTAGAGAGCTTGGCTGCTTCTGTGAGAGACTGTTTTTATGGCCAACAGAAGACTTATCGAATTGCCTCCTCTGCTCCTCCCTTACCCATGCACATAATCCCACCTAGCAATTTTGAATAAGCCAATTTAAAATGTTTATACACCTCACCAAAAACCCCAAACAGCTAAGGACCATCTCTTCAAACAAGCTGTTCCAAAATGTAGTGAACTTTAGTGGCCAGCGATGGGAAAGCATAAACAAAGGATTACACGTTAGTGATGAGACTCAACACACAGCTATTGCTACATGAGGTTTTCAGCCAGAAAAAAAAAAAAAAAAAAAAAAAAGAGGAAGGGGATTAAAAAATTAAAAAGACAAGAAAGAGCAAAG
This sequence comes from Peromyscus melanophrys, assembly GCA_902168415.1. Taxonomy (NCBI): domain Eukaryota; kingdom Metazoa; phylum Chordata; class Mammalia; order Rodentia; family Cricetidae; genus Peromyscus; species Peromyscus melanophrys. Next base: position 37,446 of record CABHPR010138762.1, read on the forward strand.
GGGTGTGTGTGTGAGTGGCCCAGGTCAACTAACACCCATCCAGTCTTGGTATCTCTCCTCAGGAAGCACTCATCGTCAACACTTCCAAGAAACACTGATGCCTAAGGTTTTGGAAAGGAACCCAATTAATAAACGGTGGTAATATGTGGACACTGTGGAGAAGGACGGGCCTATTAAGAGGTGGCTGGACAGACGGCACAAACTCTAGGAACCATGGAGACACAAAGAGGAGCTGGAAGGGAGCAGCTATCCAGACAGGCAGAAGCGACAGAGCCCTGCGGGTCAGGGGCAGAGCAGGCCACACTTCCGTGGGAGGCCCTGATGCGCACTAGCCATGACAAAGCCCATGCAATGAGAGGGGACAAAGGGGTTAAAACAAAAAACCCAGATAATTACTACTGCTGTGTTCTTTGCCTAGGCAGAGACGCTTCAGGGCTGACCCTGTAAGGAAGAACAAAGGACACAAGACCACAGGGTTAGGCAGAACAGCACACGCCGGTCACACTACCACATGTAAGCAAGAGTCATCGGTGTGCAGGGAGGGACAGACACAGGCAGCAGTCAGAGAGGGAGGCCAGCCTGGCCTGGGAGAACGGGGTGGCATCCCCAGAGTTCGTGTGCAGGCTCTCACGGCCTTTGCTGAGGAGGTAGAGGTGCCAGGGCAAGCCTCCAAGATTCAGGGAGAAGTGTTTTGTCTCTAAAAGCATATTCCAGAAAAAGAGAAAGAAAAAACAGAAAAATAAACCAAAAATTCGCAAAGCACACTGCTTGGGTATCGAACACCAGGCCTTTGGGAGCCCCACTGGTTGGAGCAGGGAAACCCACTGAAAGTCAGCCACGGGGTCCCTGAATGGAGCCAGGCTCAGCCTGGGCTGGCCACCAAGGCTACCAGAGGTTTTCCAAGTGCAAAAAGATACATTGTTTTGCAGGTCTGAGGCCAATTCTGGATCCCAGATGGCTGCCTTGGACCAGGTCAGACAAGGGCATCTAGCAGGGATATTAGAGAGTCTGTCTTGGGGTTTATAGGGATTTGGGGAGACACCATGCCTCTTTTCTACCAGTTCACTTTCCCCAGGGGCATAGGAAACATCCTTCCTAGACCACCACTAAGGCAGCTCTAGCCCCATTGTCTGGAGTCTGTCTGGGGTCAGGTGGGCAACATATAGAATGTGACATCTGGCAGAGTATAGAAGGGTGGAGTAACCCTAACCCAGGACCAGCCTGGGCTACAGTGTGTGCTGCTATTCTATCTTAACCTATGGCCACTCTGGGAGCTACAACTGGCGAGGAAGAGCTCAGACTTCCCCAAGGTCACTTGGCAAAGCCACGCTAGCACAGCAGGTCTGTATTCCAGCCCCTAGCTCCCCCTGTCCTAAACACATGCCCCAGGAAGGGGGTGCTCTCACATACAGCACTGGCTCATGAGTTAGCTAGTCTAGAGGGTTGGGAAATCTGAACACTTACAACTTTTCTAGAAGGGCTGGTATTCTTGCCCTGAGGGATAGGATAGCGCATAAATGCTGGCCACACCCTGGCCAGAGCTCAGCCCAAGCGGTGTGTGCTGGACTTGAAGCACAGCTGCAATGAATGGACTTACTAATTTTAGTTCATTCTGTATGGTTTCTAAGGCTACATGGGGAAATGGGGTGTTTGTTGAGCAACTCAATTTTCAGATGGAAAGAGGGGAGATAAACAGGAGGGATCTGGAAGACACTGTGTGTTGTGGGAAGAAATCTCAGTCTACTTTTGGAGGGAAAGGGGCTAGGGCTTCGGGACTCATACTGGCTATTGTCATACTGGGTAGAATGCCAGATGGACTGTTGTGGCTGGCCTTCCTGGATTCTAGACTCAGGTGACCATGCATCAGCTCCCATCCTCCATATCCCTCCTGGATTGGCTACAGATGACCAGAGTAGGCAGTGCCAGCTTCTGGACAAATAAGCCAGTGTTTGTCATTTTATGTCAACACTAGGACTACACTGCTCTCTGGCAGGACACAGTGCAAAGTCTCAGGGGAGCATCCAGGACTCCATGTTGACAGTCCTGCATTTCCCTAGATGGCTCCCAATATACCATGAACAGCGTCTCTACCTGGGGCATCTGATGAACAAGCTTGGCCCTGATCTCTACCGTGCCAGGAGAGGTTCTTGCAGGCTCCTGCTACTCAGGATAGTACTAGGTGAGTAGATCAAGCCAGCCAGAGGCAGGATGGTTTCAACCAGTCCCAGCCAGGTCTCCTTGGTCACTTGTCCCTGCAGTGAGGTGAGGTCTCTGCATAATGCTTTGGTTCAAATCACGAACCACTCGTGGGTTGAGAGCACATCCTCTCCAGAATTCCATAGCCACCACCCTCAGGACTGTGGCTGGCAACAAGGACTTCTCAAGCATGGCAGACGTAAAGCTCAGGAGGAAAGACTAGGACATATACTTAAAAGAGGGGCTCCAGCCTGGAGCAGATCCTCACATCTGTTCTCTGCATCTCAGCATTCAAATATTGATGAGGTCCACAGGAACAGACCTCCTCGGGGAGTCAGCCCTCCTAGTACCAGGTAGCACCCGCCCAGTGTCCCCTGTAGTCAGCCCAGGTAGCTCAGCTTCACCCCCATCCCAACCTCCCATAGGCCAGCTCTAACTATAGACCACTAGCCCCACCCCACCCCCACCTCCACCCAATCCTGTTGTCAAAGGCCAAAATACCCCCAGAGCTGTTTCTATATTGAACAATCCTATTCTCAAGTGGAGACAATAACTAAAAACTACCCATGAAGCATCAGTTCAGAAACAAGCTATCTTGGTTCAGTCCAATGTGGTAGGGACATTTTTACTTGGCCTTGAGCTGTATAGACCTGGGTCTTACAGAGCCTGGAGCTAACATGCCTGTTTTTATAATCCTCAGAGGTAAGCCTCGAGTGTGTAAAGGGTCTCCTGTGTGCCTTGTTGGGGGACCTCACTGGACTCTCTCACCACCAGCACGAGGTAAGAACACTACAGAGAAGAGGGTTAGGAAGGCTTCCGAGGGTCCCTGCACCAGATCTGAGGCGAATGACAACAGGATGAGGTGACAACACACTGTGAGACCTCACATTTCCTGTGGCACAGCGAGAAACAAGAGGTGCCCATGCCTGCCTGAGCATGGGAAGGACACCAAAGAAGTGTCTCAGTAGGCTGTACCCATAGTTTGTCACCAACAGATACCCAAGTACAGCCTTGGGTTCTGACTTTGACCTCTCCTCCTCAGTTCCATGGCCACTATTTTAGGGTAAGTATGGTAGACTGAATGCTACTGTCTACCAGAGGGACATGCAAGTGAGTTGTTGGGTCTGTGCCAGGACCCTGCCCAGGCTGGGAGAAGGTAACTAATATAGGGTCCACACTCCCAGGAGGCCTATGGTAGTTTGAATAAGAATGGCCCCCATAGGATCATATATTTGAATGCTTAGTCATCAGGGAATGGCACTACTTGAGAAGGATTAGGAGGTGTGGCCTTGTTGGAGGAAATGTGTCACTGGGAATGGGTTTTGAAATTTCAAAAGCCCAAGCCGGGCCCAGTGTCTCAATCTCTTCCTGCTGCCTGTGGATCCAGATACAGAACTCTCAGCTCCTTCTCCAGCACCACGTCTGCTTGCAAACCGCCATGATCCCCACCATGATGGTAACAGACTAAACCTCTGAAACTAAGCAAACCCTCAATTAAATGCTTTCTTTTATAAGAGTTGCTGCGGTTAACGGTGTCTCTTCACAGCAACAGAACTCT
>CABHPR010138763.1:8294-49138 GCA_902168415.1 Peromyscus melanophrys
TTAGTTAGTTAGTTAGTTAGTTAGTTAGTTAGTTAGTTAGTTAGTTATTTTTGGTCCAAGAGGCAGGGTTTTCATTGGGGATGGACATGACCAGGAGAAAAGGCAGAGTGGAGGAGTGCTCAGGCAGAACAGCGAGCAATGGTAGATATTGGCAGTGGCTTGTGATTCGGCTCAGGTTCCTCTTTTGTTCTTTAATATTTGTGCATGGGATTTTGCATTTTAATAAACCATAAAAATTTCCAACAGAGAAACATGTTAAGTTAAAAGAGCTAGCCAGAAACAAGCCTAAGCTAAGCCAAGCATTCAAAACTAATAATAAGTCTCCATGTCATGATTTAGGAGCTGGTTTGTGGCCTAAAAGAAAAAGCTGGTACCTACCCCACCACACACCTGTCTTCACATTCTGGTTCTTAAAATACACTTTGACCTTTTGTTTGTTTGTTTGTCTTTTGCTTTTGAAACAGAGTTTCCTGGCTGTCCTGGAACTCACTCTGTAGACCAGGCTGGCACATGCCTTTAATCCCAACACTCAGGAGGCAGAGGCATGTGCCATCACTGCCTAGCATACACTTTGACTTAACAGACTATAAAGACAAAAGAATGTTCCCTAGGAATATGGCCAAATATCATCATCTTAGACCTTTATTATATTTTTCTATGTGGAATCAATAGACTATGAAGTCTTAGTTTCAGTGACCACATATTCTTTCTTCCAACAAGGACATTTTTAAGCATGAAAGTAAGCACTACCAATATTTATCCTAGGACAACAGGACACACCAAGTTGGTCATCCTATTCCTAACAGATAAAAGATCATTTATATGGTTGTATTATTCAAAATATAGGTGCCAGATCTACTCAAATTTTTAAGAAATTTTGGGCTGGGCATGGAGGCTCACATCTGTAATCCCAGCTCTAAGAAAGCTGAAACTGGAGTACTGCCACAAGTTTGAGGAATAGCAAATGTAGGCAGAGTTTCTCTTCCCGTCAGCCAATTCCCAAATAACCATTCAGAGACTTTTATTAATTATAAATGCTCAGGTGATAGCTCAGGCTTATTAGTAGCTAACTCTTACATTTTAAATTAACCCATATTTCTTATCTACCCTCTGCCACATGGCAGTACCTTCTTTCAACATAAGTTCATCTTGCTTCTCTCTGCATCTGATCACAACTCCCCAGACTCCACCCTTCTTCTTTCCAGCATTCTCTCTGCCCTTAAAATTCCTGCCTAGCTATCGGCCAATCAGCTGTTTATTAACAATGAGAGCAATACATTTTCACAGTGTACAGAAGGATTATTCCACAGAAAATGAGTTCCAGGCCATGGTGTGCTACAAAATGAAATCCTGTCTGTTGTATGATATTTTGTTTGTGTTCTGACAAATAAAGCTTGCCTGGAGATCAGAGGCTGGAGCTAGCTAGCCACTAGTTAACTATACAGCCTGGTGGTGATGGTGCATGCTTTTAATCACAACACTGGGGAGTTATGATCCCAGCATAATCCAGAGGTGGAGACAGGAAGTGGTAAGGTGGGTGGAGACATGATCTCCACCCCTTTTGTTCACACTTATCTGGAGAGGTAAGAAGTCACTGGTGGCTGCTCTTCTGCCTCTCTAATCTTTTAGGTTATTACTTTGATATCTGACTCCTGGTTTTTATTGATAAGACTAATCAGGTTCATGCTGTCGCCAAAAAAAAAAAAAGGGGGGGGGGGCATGCATGGGGGCAGGGTTCTGTAGAGAAGAAATGGCTCAGCAGATAAGAGCATAAGAGCACTGGCTGCTCTTCCAAAGGAACCAGGTTCAAATTCCCAACTCACAACCTTATGTAACTCCAGTCCCAGGATATCTGATGTCCTCTTCTGGCTTCCATAGGTACCAGGCATGCACATGTTGCATAGACATATATTCAAGCAAAACACTCAAACACAGAAAATAATTAAAACCAAAAACAAAACAAAACAAAAAAAAACAGGAACTCAATTCCCAGCACCACATCAGATGGCTCACAGCAGCCTGTAACTATAGTTCTGGCAAATCCTCCACCTTCTGGCCTCCTCCAGCACCTACATGCATTTGGTGCACATACAGACACACAAGAACACACACATACATATAAATAACTAATTTTTTAACATAATTTTTTGTTGATTCTTTGAGAATTACACATCAGGTGCCCCAATCCCACTCATTCCCCAATCCTTCCATATCCACGCTCCTTCTTTATAACCTTCCCCCAAAGGAAAATAAAAAATTAAAATTAAGAAATCTCGCCGACTCCTCTGGGCACAGCCTGCTTTTCTTATCAGCCGAGGCGTTCTCTCACTCCCACCCATCGCAGCTGTCAAGTCTCCAGTTCTGCTATGCCTGTGCCATTCTGACATATTCTTTCATCACAGTGGCACTGGAAGCTGTGGTGTGTCACGCAGTGTACACTTTTGCCCAAACGTCTTTACAATGAGTCATTGGTCTGGGTCAACTCCTCTGGCTTCTGCTACACCGACAATACTGGACCTCACTAACACTCCTCTCGGATAATCCTGCTGCTGTCATGAGTCATGGAGATCTTGCAGCTATGGATCCATAGAACTGGCCCCTTCACAAGCTCCAGTCGCTCATAGATGACCCCATCTAGATGTTGGGGTAGACCAACTTAAAGCTCTGAACCCGGGCCTGGGTGGTAGCTGAGTTGGTCAGCCTGCTAGCCCTCCTGTGCTCACACCACTGGGGCCAGCTCTCCCACACTGCTCAAACAAGGGTCAGGGCCAGCTCAGCAAGGCCCTCAAACATCACCATGGCTACAGGTAGCAGCCCAGACCATGGACATCTGCATGGCATTTGGTGGTAACAAACATCAACACAGACCCCAGCTGCAGGTCTGTGGCCCTCGAAGGCAGTACAAGCCCAGACATCACCAACGCCTCAGATGGTAGCACAGGCCTCTTGGATCAAGCTGTTTCTCACTGCCTTCATGTCTCCAGTTCCACCTCTCTTCATAGTACCCAAACCACTCTGCTTCTCTTTCTCTCCCCTCTCTCTACCACATACTTGTTCATTATTGTGGTGCCCAGCCATCCCACCTTGAGTGATTTTTTTTTTTTAAGTTCTGGGATGCAACCAGGAGGTGGTGACTCATGCCTTTAATCCCAGCACTCTCAAGATAGACTCAGACAGAGCTCTGAGTTTGAGGCCAGCCTGATCTACAGAGTGAGTTCCAGGACAGCCAGGACTACACAAAGAAACCTTGTCTCAAAGAAACCAATAATGAAATAATAATTTTTAAAAAGATTGGAACTCACTGGGCATAGTGGCACATGCCTTTAATCCCAGCACTCGGGAGGCAGAGCCAGGCAGATCTCTATGAGTTCAAGGCCAGCCTGGGCTACCAAGTGAGTTCCAGGAAAGGCGCAAAGCTACACAGAGAAACCCTGTCTTGAAAAAAAAAAAAAGGCATCCTGAACTACATAATGAGTTCCAGGACAGCCAAAGCTATATAGTGAGACTTATCTTGAAAAAAAATTTTTTGGTTTTTCAAAACAGGGTTTCCTTTGTGTACCCTGGCTGTCCTGGAACTGACTGTATAGATCAGGCTGGCCTTGATCTCAGAGATCTACCTGCCTCTGCCTCCTGGAATTAAAGGTGTGTGCCACCACATGGATATTTTTTAGCTTCTAATATAACATTTGGTCAAAGCTTCAGTAAAACCCAAACAAACTTACGGAGGTGAGGAGTATTTATTCTGAAAAAAAAAGTAGTAAATTTTAAATTCCTTTTTATATTTACTTATTTTATGCATATGAATGTTTTGCCTGCATGTGCATGTCTACTGCCTACAGAAGTAAGAAGAGGACATCGAGGTTATGGAGTTATAGACTGTGGTGAGCTGTTATGCAGGTACTGAGAACCAAACCCAGGTTTTCTGTAAGAGCAACAAGTACACTTCAGTGCTGAACCATCTCTCCAGACCAATATTAGTTTTAATGTAATTACCTCAAGCTGGGAATGGGAGCACACAACTATAATCCCAGTATTCAGGAAGTAGAGGTAGTCGAATATCTGTGGGTTCTAAACCAGCCTGGTCTACATGGCAAGTTCCAAGGCAGCTGGGGCTACACAGAGAGACCTCACTCAAAAATAAATAAATATAATTACTTCAAAGACTTCCCAAATCCCCCAATGTTCTAGCTATGCCCACATGCTCCCGTACGGATAGCACATGTCTTTACATAGCTTTTCTTTCTACTTTATTATCACTGAACTGTGAGCTATTTTAAAACAGGCATGATCCTGAGCCCATAGCTACAGCTGCTGAATGTGAAGAACCCTTTATAGACATGATGAGGTAAAAAAGAGATTCAGTGCTCTGGGCTAAATATTTCTCTCATAATAAATCAGTCTTTCAGGGCTGGAGAGATAGCTTGGCAGTTAAGAGCACTGACTCTTCTTTCAGAGGACCCAGGTTCGATTCTCAGCACCCACATGGCAGCTCACAACTGTCTGTAACTCCAGTTCCAGGGGATTTGACACCGTCACACCAATGCACATAAAGTTAAATAAATTATTTTAAAAATAAATAAATAAATCAGCTTTTCAAAACTCTTGGTGACAGGTTTCCATTTTTCAAAAACTCCTTCCAAGGCAAGTTATATCAATACAATAATGTAGCAAGCTTTCTCAAATGTAGTCGGACTTTCTTTGTAAGATGGCCAGCTCCCCAATAACAACATGGAGACTTAATATTAACCACAAAACCTTGGCCTTTAGCTTAGGCTTTTCTCCAAATAGCTCTTATAACTTAATTAACCTGCTTTTATTAATCTACATTTTGCCACGTGGCTCAGTTACCTCTCCTCTGTACCATATGTCCAATTTGCTTGTGGTGTCTTGCTGGTGTCTCTCCATGCCTAGATTCCTTCTCTTCTTCCTCTCTTTCCCTGGAAATCCCACCTATCTCTCCTGCCTAGCTATTGGCCATTCAGCTCTTTATTAAACCAATCAGAAAGTGCCTTGGCAAAGACATCTTCACAGTGTACAAAAAGACTGTTCCACAACAGAATAATAACAAGGCTTTCCAGCTACAAAGTTTCTTGCCTAAAGTCAAGTTATCAGCTTGTCACTCTTCATTCATAGTATAAATGGGGGGAGGAGCATTCTTCATGTCTTATTGCTCTGGAACATACTTCACTGGTCCCACATCATCACTCCTGTGGTCTATCTATACTCCTATGCTTTCCAAGCAGCTGAAGTATAAAATATAAAGAAAAAGCTTCAAGTATTGTAGTCTCTTCTTGCCTCTCACACTCTTACAAGATAGATGATTTCTTACAGATACTACAATATTACCAAAGTACACCAATTCTCAAGTCAGTTAAGATGTACTCTGAGACACTAAGAACTGTGTGCAGAGAAGTAAGATATTGGTGGAAGCCTACAAGTATACAGCTATACTATGTTAGTTCTAAAGATCTAATGTAAAATATGGCAGCTATAGTTAATAAATATGTATTATTACCTGAAATTTGCAATTTGCTGAGTAGATCTTAAGCATTCTACACACACACACACACACACACACATACAGAGTGTGGGTGCATACACTCCAGCTTAGATTTATCACCACATAATGCTTCTACATGAGTGCTGAGGTCTCATGCTTGAGAAAAAGCATCTTACCCACAGGGAATCTCTTCAGCTCTATAAGCCTTAATTTTGACAGATTCTTCAACTACATCTATGGAACAATTTTTCTATGTTTAATTATACACTTAACTGACAATCAGAAATCATAATTAGATAAGAGAACCAGGATGCAATACAATTCAAGCCAGAAACAAAGAAATGCTTAGTCTTCTGCTGAATAGAAATTTATTAGGCTTTCTGAAACACTGATTCTTTTTATTAATATTATTACATTTATTTATTTGCATGTGTGTGCGCATGCATGTCATGGTGCACATGTGGATGTCAGAGGGCAACTTTCTGGAGTTGATTCCAGGGATTGAACTTGGGTCATCAGCCTTAACAGCAAGTCATTTACCCACTGAGCCATTTCCCCAATTCATCAAACACTGAATGTTTCTGAAGAATCTCAAGAGTTCTTATTACTCATTAGGCTGATTAGAACATTGGTTTTATTTTTAGCTATTATAAATTTTAATGTACATATTTTTTAATTTTAAAATTTAATATATATTATATAGTATATGTATATTATATTATATTATATTTATTATATTATATTATATTATATATTAAGGATGGTAATATATGCACAGATGGAACCAGCAAGGACCAGATTCAGCTTTGGATAGTAATCTCAGCTAGCTCCTAGAATGACCCTTATGTAAATTACTTGGTTTCATTGTTTTTCCATTTTCAAATATTATCAACCTGGGCAGAAAAAAACAGTCTGAAAGAAAACTCAGCAGGGATCTCAGATAAAGCATAAATTTTTTGGCTTGAAAGGGAATGAACAAAGCATTGAAGAACAGAAGGAACAGATGTGTGGTGCATCCTTATTTCCAAATCACCACTGAAAGACAGCTTTGCCTTTTGTTTGTGAGTCAGTGGGCTGGTCCAGTAGTGCTAAATGGAGCCACTTGGTCAGCTAAGAACCCTGCCATCCTGACAAGGAAGGATCGGTGCCTGCAGTGGAGCTCCCTGCTCCCATTCTCTCAAGCCCTCAGAAATTTCAATCTGTACGTATCTAAATGGGTCATAGCAACAGTGACAAAAATTGCATCAGATCTCTGGGGGGAAAATTAGTTCACACTACTCTGGCCCCACTAATTCTTCATGAGTGATACTGTGATAAATTCAAAATTCAGAATCTCATAAGAATTGTTTTAAAGCCGGGCAGTGGTGGAGCGTGCCTTTAATCCCAGCACTCGGGAGGCAGAGGCAGGCTGATCTCTATGAGTTCAAGGCCAGCCTGATCTACAGAGTGGGTTCAAAAGCAACAAAAAACAATTGTTTTAAGCTGTTTCCTAATGATTTGAAGTGAACTTGGAAAAAACAAAACAAAAAACAAAAAAAACAGCTTTTCCTAAAATGCTTTGTGCTAAGTTTACAATGAAGCAATTTCTCTCTGAAAAAGCATTTAACAGCTTGCACCTATGAATCATCCAGGCCATCCAAGTGAAAGAAATGCTTTTGCAAATTCAAGACAGTGGCTAGGTCAGTATTTCTTAGTCTGGCTGCACATTAGAATCATCTGGGTAAGTTTGGGTTCCCCCCCCCCCCCCGGCTGGGTAGGTTTTTAAAAATAACTATGCCTGGCTCTTTTCTGATTAATTGGTCTAAGAGGGGAATTTACATGGTCTTTTTTTTGGGGGGGGTTGGTTTTTTGAGGCAGAATTTCTCAGAGTATGGAGCCCTGGCTATCCTGGAACTCGATCTGTAATCCAGGCTGGCCTCGAACTCAGAGATCCACCTTCCTCTGCCTCCCAAGTGCTGGGATTTCAAGGTGTGTGCCACCGCCGCCCAGCTACATGATCTAATAGATTATTCTAATGTGCAGACATGATTAAGAACCATCATCCACCAGGCGGTGGTGGTGGTGACAGCAGCAGCAGCAGCGGCAGCGGCAACAGTGGCAGCAGTGCATGCCTTTAATCCCAGCTCTTGGGAGACAGAGGCAGGCGGATCCCACTGAGTTCAAGGCCAGCCTGGTCTACAAAGCGAGCTCCAGAACAGCCAGGACTGTTACACAAAGAAACCATGTCTTGAAAAACAAAAAAGAACCATTATCCTGCTAGGGCTGGAGAGATGGCTCTGAGGTTAAGAGCACTGGCTACTCTTTCAGAGGTCCTGAGTTCAATTTCCAGCAATCACATGGTGGCTCACAACCATCTGTAATGAGATCTGGTGCCCTCTTCTGGCCTGCAGGCAGAACACTGTATACATAATAAATAAATCTTAAAAGAAAAAAAAATTATCCTGTAACAAGAATGACTTGAGCCCATCTCCCATTCACAACCTATTTCTTTTTAGGGTTTTGGGTGGTTGGTTGGTGGCCCTTCCATTAATATATGACTGATGCCTATTGTCAAAGTCAATGTTAGATTCCTCAACCCCTGATCTCGAGCCATACTCCAGCTCACATGCCCCTTGTCTACCTTTTAATCCCATGTGCAACTATACAGTATAAAAGGTGTGATTTTTTTTTCCCCCAATTAAATGTTGCTGGCAGCCATCCTAATTCACCCTCAGATCGTGTCTGTCTCCTCCTTCTCCTCCCCAACTCCACAGATCCTCTTTGGGACCCCACCCCCCCCATCCACCACCACCACCACCCACTCCCCACCGAAGCAGGTTTTCAGCAGGATAAGGTCTCACTCTGTAGCCTAGGCTGTCTCAGCTGGCCTCAGATGCATGGCAATCCTCTTGCCTCCGCATCCCTAGTGCTGAGCTGACAGGCTTGCTGTGCCTCTGCTCCCCAGCTCCCTTCTGTACTGGAAACTATGAAGCAAGCGCTCTTCAGCCTGCTGACTGGAGCGGGGAGCGGAACTGGTCATTTATTTACATATTATTCAAGTAAAAATAAAATATCCCACTCCCAAGACCCTATTCACCTTGTTTGTGCTATCCTGATGATCCTCAAAGCATATTTAGGCTCTTACCCACTGAAATGTGTCAGAAGCCCCAGTATTTCAGCAGCCAGCCAACTTCTAGACTGCCTTCTAAGCTTTAGACAGTACAAAAAACTTCTGTCATATGTATTTTACAACTTGGTATTTTTTATTAATTTATTAATTTTTCTATTATCAGCTTGATATAGTATAAATTTTTATCCTAATAGTGAAATGTTTCATTGAGGCTTGCCCAGTAATTGAGTAAAACCAAAACTTATTATAAGCCACAGTCATCCTAGGGTCCCCCTTGCTATATAGCCTCCCTGGTTCTGTGGACAACTTATTTTTTAAAGTGTCACCAAATCTACCCACAGTGTCAACACCTTTTCAAAGGCTATAAAATTTATAATATAAATCATTTTTCTCCCTAATGCTTTCCCAGGTCATCTCAGACCCTACTAATTTCCTTATAGGAATTTACCTTCTCTGCCACTTCCTAGCATATGTTGTACTCCCATTCGACCATCAGTCCAATTTAGTACCTGTTTTCCTAAGTACTTTGAGGACAAGTGTTTATACTTAAGCAGGTATACAAATACAGTTTTGGAATAGTGTTGTTTTCTGAACAAAGGCTCCCGGTGTTTTGAGTTTCCTGCTTCTAGTTCTTTTGACCCACCTGTCCTCTCCAACTTAAAACTCCCTTTAATCCCACCAAGAAATTTATCATCCTCCCAACCATTCTCAGAGACTACTGTTGCCTTTTCAATTGAGAGACTACATGTACTACATAAACACAAAAACCCTGCCCTTCTTGACTTTTCTTCAACCGTTGTATTTGTCTCCATCATTCCTCTTTGGAGCTCTCAAAATCTAAATTACATTTCTGTCTCAACAACTTCCACAAACAGGGCTTTCTTGCACACAGCACCCAGCTCCAACCAGTCCCGTTCTTTCCCTAGTTTTTCTAAGATGGCCGCCCGGAAGCCAGCAAAGGAGGCTCTCCACCCACATAGGGCCATTTGGGCCAGGGAGGGGAGGAGGCGCGGTGGCTAAAAGCAAAGTGGCCAAAGATCCCCAAGAGGTAGCCTTGATGGCAGGAGGGTGAGCCAAAAGGAGAAGGTGTCGCTGCGTGGGCCTCGCTGCACTGGGCCAGCGCAAGCCAGTCACAGGAAGTGCGGCCCCGCCCTGGCATTAGGCCAGGCCGGAAGTGGGCGTTGCCCGGGCCTGGCTGTGAGGCGAAGTCGAAGTCGGCGGTGGGGAGAGCGTCTGACTGAGGTAGGAAAGAGGAAAGGTGGTAAGGCATTGGCTTGTTCAGCCCTTGGAAGCGGTTCACGGGCGGGATACCTTCGAGGTAGTGTCCTCCTCACTCCCCAGCCGTAAGCCCTGGTCACCGCCGCGTCGGCCATCGTCCCCTCGACGGCCTGCCCGGCACCCTTTCCACCTTGTTCTCAGGGTAGCCTCCTCCCCCTTGCCTGCCCCTTTTCCCGCTCGTCGTTTGACCCCTCTCGAATCTAGGGGCTTTTGTGTGGAGGGAGAGAAATCACTACTTTACCGAGACCTGCGATTTTTTTCAGGGTTCAAATAGTAGCTTCAGATTCTGACTTTTTCCAGTTCACAGCAGCCTAGTACCGAGGAAAAGAAATCGAATCACCTGTTAACAGTTTGATGGGGAAAGTAAGAGACAGCTGGGTGATGTTATGAACTCCAGCGCTCCTGACCTACTTACAGTCAGTGTTTTCTGGGAAGGAATAGGTCGACTGTCTAAGTTGCTGAATACTGCACTCATCACTCTCGTATACCTTAAAATAAAATTTAAAAAAGTAATGCTTGATTCGTCCTTCCAGACCTTTTTTATTTTTAACAAAGTATGACATAATTGTAATAGAGGTTCCAAAAGGTCAAGATAGTTTAATCCAAACATGAAGAATAATTTTCAGATCGTTTCCCTAATGACTGTCATTAACAAATGGACCCGGCAGCAAAGTACTACACTAGAGTTTAGCTGATCACCTGTATTTCCTAACAAAGGTTCTAATGCTGCTTATGTCATAGAATGGGGGGAAGGGGTGTGGAATTGTGTGAGAGGCCAAAGGAGAGCTTGCCTAGAGACAACTGTATGTGCATCCAATTTTCAGAAGATCCCTATGGGAGTGGTTATATACAAAATTAGTTTTCCCATAATAATAAGTGAATTAAATCAGTGTGTAATAGAGCTCTCCAGTAAAAGAGAATTCAAACTGAGACGTTTTCTCTTTTAATGTTTTTCATTTCTGTTATAATTGTTCTTTTACATGTTCTCTATGAGTTCTTAAATTCACATGTTCCCTCACTATAGAGAGAGAATCAGTGCTGACTGGAGTAGTACTCATCTTGCCATTGTGTAAGAAATGAGAGGGACAGAGTGAAGCGTTGCTAGAAAGGGAGAACAGTGGTATGACATTTTCTGATCACGTTTAAGAAAAGTCATCAAATAAGATTTATTTTTATTTTACATGTGTTTGTGTGCATTTATGAGTGCACTATGGGCATGCATTGCCCACAGAGGCCAAAGAGGGCATTTGATCCCCTAAAAACTGCACTTGTAAGCTATGTAGGTGCTGGGAATCACACCCAGATCCTCTGTAAGAGCCCCAGAGCTCTTAACCATTTAGCCATCTCTCTAGCTGGAAAGAAGAACTTTAAAGTAGTTTGTCTGGAATTTTAAATAATGGTATTTTATGGCTTCAACTTACCCCCTATTGCTAATGTTAAATAGCATCAAACTCTAATAGCAGGTGAGCAGTGGCAGACGTTGAAACACCACTTCAAATACTTTGCTGTGTTGTCACTGAATGTAGCTTATGTCAGTAGTCATATTTGACCTGTTTGTGGGCCCTAGAGTTTATTCCAACAATATGAATTATGTGATGATGCTGAAATTAGTCATAGGAGTAAAGAATGCTTCAAAGAAGAGAAATGTTTGGGGAGGAGGTCGTGTACTAAGGGTTTGTTTTATTGAACTTGGGCAGCCTCAGTTCCAGGAATGACTACATTTTAGGGCTACCTTTTGATGCTTCTCACTTCTGATTCTCTGAACCATGTTTTTCCCTCTAGCACTTGAACAGGACTCCTTTGCCATCAGCATGGAAGACACTTACAGTATGTACTAATTGCTGCTTTTAGAAAATAATACATCATTTATGCATAGTTTGATGCTTGACTAGACTGTATGTTATGAAAAATTCAGATTTCTCTGTGAAATGCTGAGAAAGAAAGGTCTATGTGGTGTTGAGGTATAGAAATAATTCAAATTTTAGGACTGGAGAAATGGCTCAGTAGTTAAGAGCAGTGGCTACTCTTTCAGGGGACCTGGGTTCAATTCTTAGCACCCGTATGGCAGCTCACAGCTTTCTGTAACTCTAGTTGCAGAGGATCACATACATCACACAGACATCTATGCAGGCAAAACACCAATGCACACAAAATGAAAATAAATCAATATAGCACAAATCTTAAAAGGTCTTATAAAATCAAACCCAGAGCCAGGTATCGAGTTAAAGCTGGAAGATCAGAGAAACAGAACAAGCCACAGCCACCTCACCTTGCCAATTCCTCAGCTGATCCTGTTTCTTCAGACTGGAAGCCTTTGAGTCCTCATCCAAATGGATCTCAGCTGAACTGCTGCTAAAAGCCTAAAAGCTTAACCAGCTCTAGTTCCTGGTCCTCACGCCTTATATACCTTTCTGCTTTCTGCCATTACTTCCTGGGATTAAAGGCGTGAGTCACCATGCCTGGCTGTTTCCAATGTGGCTTTGAACTCACAGAGATCCAGATGGATCTCTGCCTCTGGAAAGCTAGGATTAAAGGCGTGTGCTACCACTGCCTAACCTCTATGTTTAATATTATGGCTCTTCTGTTCTCTGACCCCCAGATAAGTTTATTGGGATGCACAATATATCAACCACAAATCATTTTTTAAAAATTTTTGTTAAAAAGAAATATTCAGATTATAAGAAAGACACTTTAGTCTCCAGCCATATCACCCTGAACAAATGGTTTGAAACAAAACACTTTAAGTAATTAAAGAGCTATGAAAACCAGCTTTAATGGGACACGCTGTAATCCCAACTCATAGGAAGCTGAGTCAGGAGGATCATAACTTCTAGGCCAGCATGGGCTTCACAGCAAGATTATCAAAAGACAAACCAACAGGCCAGTTAGATGGCTCAGCAGTGAAGTATTTGCCATACAAGCCTGATAGCCTTAGTTTGAGTTTGGAACTCATGTAAAAGTAGGAGAGAAAACTGACTCCATAAAGTTTTTCTCTGATCTACACACACACCATACATACAATAATAAATACAAAATTTTTACAAGACTGAAATGTAGCTCAGTGGTAGAGCATTTGTATAGCATTCTCAAGACCCATAACTTGGTCACCAACACCAAGATGGATGGATGGATGGATGGGTGGATGGGTAATGGATGGATAATTCTTTTCGATGTAGAACAGAGCTGACCTAAATTGCCAGACCAAGAAGTAAAGCATATGGTAGTTGTCATTATCAACTTTGACTCATACTCTATATGGGCAGTTATAATTTGTGTGAATCATAGAGTGTTCCATTCTGTCAGTTGCTGACATTTGCTAGTGATGGAATGGATTAAATGAAGGAAAACTAATAAGAATTTCATCTGTGAATGCTCCCTGGGTGTTCCGAAGCTTCAGAAATAAGATTGCAGCCTAAGAAGAGCTCAGTTGGCATAATAAGCATGCCAGTCCTCTAGGACTTTTTCCTCCCTGTTCGTTCTGTCCTTCAGATAACCTTTCTGGCTCATTTACATCATGTCCATGGTTAGCAATTTATTCCATGTTTACCACTCTTCCAGTGAAACTGTTTCAATTCCCCTCTGGTTTCTGATTTTCATTGCAGTCTTCTGGTTTATAAGCTTCTTATCAAAGGTGAATTGTTTATCTTTTATCCTTACCTTCAAGGGGTGGCAAGAGTGTTTTACTAGGTTGCCTTTTGCTCTCAGAATGTACTTAGCCATTTAATTTTGTTTCCTAAACCAGGCTTGTTAAGATTGGGGGCACCGCCAAGGCAGCTTGGATAGCCTAAGGGCAGGGTTTTCTTGACACAGCAGTCCATGTCTACAGTTGTCTTAGCTGTAGGAGACTTTGTCTTTGCAGTATATTGTTATTTTTGCTGGCTGGTTTAGTAGTCATTAGATTAAGGATTTTTTTTCTCATCTATGTTCCAAAATATGAAAAGTAAAATTATCTGACAAAAGCAATGAGATCATGGACAAGAAAACTAGAGCAACCAATACAACATACAGGAGTAAAGCAAAGAACAGGTTGGGGGAAGCTCTAGTTATCACTACTTCCATAGAACATGCTATTGAAACTCTATGGCTGTCAACTTGTTTACTAGAAATAGACAAGGATGCTAATTATCCTCAGCTTTCCGTAGGGCCAGCTGGATTGGGAGAGTAGAGTTCCCAAGTGCAGTGGGCCACAATGGTTATTGGTACACCAACAGTACATTCCACCTTTAGTGGACTATTTGAGAAACCTCGGTTGGAGTAGCTAGAGAATAGAAATGACCCCAAATTGTTACCTTTAAGAAAAGAAAAGGAAGAAAAATACTTTGGATGTCATTTAACATGTTTGTTTTATAATAAGAATGAAAACTATATTCAGTGAAATGTGAATGAGACCTCAGCATGCCATTGTTGGTACTACTGTGCTTAAGAGTCAGTGATAATACAATTTTATTTTCTCAGTTACATTTTTTTTATCATTTAGTCACAGTTTGGGGTTTGTTTGTTTTTTTGTTTTTTGTTTTGTTTTGGTTGGTTCATTTGGTTTTGGGTTTTTGTTTGTTTTTGTTTGTTTGCTTGTTTTTGTTTTTAGACAGGGTTTCTCTGTGTAGTCCTGGCTATCCTAGAACTTACTCTGTAGACCAGGCTGGCCTCAAACTCAGAGATCTGCCTACCTCTGCCTCCTAAGTGCTCTGGGATTAAAGGTGGATGTCACCACTGCCAGACCAGTCACACTGTATTTTAATCAAAGTTTTCTTTAGACTGCCTTATTCTTTCACTAAGGATTTATTGAAAACATTAATATACCTAAAAGGCTGCTGTAGTTTTACAGGATCCTATTATACTTTATACTTACTGTATTTTTTTCTCTCTTTCAGTCGACTCCCTGGACCCTGAAAAGTTATTACAGTGCCCCTATGATAAAAATCACCAGATCAGGGCCTGCAGGTTTCCTTATCATCTTATCAAGTGCAGAAAGGTAGGGTATTATTTTCATAAATATGACCTTTCATGCCGCCTTGAGTTCTTCTGAAGAGCCAAGCTTTATAGGCAACAAATTAACATAAATATTTTAATTGAATGCCAGATTGTTTGGTGATTCTACCTTTTTAAGTTTCAATATTTACAGATGTCTTATTCTTTGAAGTTTGTAAATTTTTTGTCTTTTTTTTTTCTTTCTTCTATCAACAAAGCATTGTTTATAAACAATGTCTCTAGAATCTTACCCTTTGGAAAACAGAAGAATCACTAATTTTTTTCCTAGTAATAAGAAATCCCTCTTACTTTACAAATTTGATGTGTTCTTTATTCTGATAAGTACTAAGTACCCTATTTTTTTAAAATATTTTTAGATTTATGTATATGGATGTTTTGGTTGAATATATATATGTGCACCATGTGTGTGCCTAGTGCCCATGGAGGTTTGAAGAGAGAGGGTATTGGATCCCCTGGAACTGGAGTTAAAAAGATAGTTCTGAACTACTGTGTGGGTGCTACAAAGCAGACCTAGGTCCTCTGAAAACACAAATGTTTTTAACCACTGGGTCTTCTCTAACCCCTCTATTACATTTCTTTCTGACTTCAAGAAAGTATTCCTCCTAAAAGTAACTCTCCAAATTTCAACATCTTTTTTTATTTTTTTTAATTTATGTGTATGTCTGTCTGTGTAAGTTTATATGCACAGTGTGTACACAGAAGCCCACAGAGGCCAGAAGAAGGCATCGGATATCTTGGAACTGGAATTAACAGACAGTTTTGAGCCACCATGTAGGTGCTGGGAACTGTAGTTAGGTCCTCTGCAAGAGTAGTAAATACTGTTAACCAATGAGCCTTCTCTCTAGCCCCAAAATCTCTTTTCTTTCTAATTTGTTTTCTCTCTGCTTACTTCTTTATAGACTTAGATAATATAATGAACTCTAGTCCTCTGTTAATTAAAAAGTACTAGCCAAGCGGTGGTGGTGCACGTCTTTAATCCCAGCACTCGGGAGGCAGAGACAGGTGGATCTCTGTGAGTTTGAGGCCAGCCTGGTCTACAAAGCAAGTTCTGGGATATCCAGAGCTGTTACACAGAGAAACCCTATCTCAAAAAAAAACCAAACAAACCAACAAATACTTTTATAGGGTTGTTAGAATACTGATGTCAGAGCTGGAGAGATGGTCAGTGGTAAAGAACACTTACTGCTTTTCCAGAGGTCACAAATTCTACCTACTATACAGGCAGCTCACAACTTCATGTAATTCCAAATCTAGGGAATTCAGTGCCCTCTTCTGGCTTTCCACAGGCACGTGTACTCATGTGCACATATGCACACAAAGACACACACACATAATTAACAAAGTAAGATCTTGGGGGTTGGAGAGTTGGCTCAGCAGCTAAGAGCACTTGGCTCTTCCAGAGGTCCTGAGTTCAATTCTCAGCAATCATATAACCATGTAATGGGATCAGTGCATGAAGACAGAGCACTCATATACATAAAATACATGAGTAAATCTTAGGGGAAAATGTACTTCAGTGGTTTTTAAAGTAAGATATTTAAAAAAGGAGTTTTTTTAAGATTTATATTTTTTGTATATAAGTGTTTTGCCTACATATACATATGTGTAACACATGTATACCTGGTGCCCAAGAAAATTTTGTAAGAAGGCATCAGGTCCCCTGGAACTGAAGTTACATATAGTTGTAAGCTACCATGTGGGTTCTGGAACTAAATCCAGGTCTTCTGCAAGAGCAGTAGTGCCCTTAACCTCTGAGCAATCTCTTCAGCTCCTAATTTTTTTTTAAAGAATACCAATATTAGATACAGATACCAAAAAAAGTTTAGTATTTAATCCAAACTATATATAATTCATATTTAATATTTTTTAAAAAGTATCTAGGGCTGGGGGTGTAGTTTAATTTATAGAATGTTTACCTAACATGTATAAAGCCCTTGGGTTCAATCCCTTGCACCACATAAAACCATGTGTGATTTTTTTCAGGCCTGTAATTCCAGCACTAAGGAGGTAGAGGCAGGAGAATCAAAAGTTCAAGGTTACCCTCAACTATATAGCAAGTTGAGCTTGCTAGTCTGGGCTATATGAGACTGTCTCAAAACAAAGAAGCACACAAACCAACCACACATAGTGCCACACACCTATAATCCAGACGTTGTAATCAGGAAGTTGAGGCAGGAGAATTGCCATGAGGTCAAGGACAGGTAAATTATATAGTGACCTCCTGGGATATATGATAAGACCCGGTCTCCAGGAAAGGTGGTGGCACACGCCTTTAATCCCAGCACTTGGGAGGCAGAGGCAGTCGGATTTCTGAGTTTGAGGACAGCCTGGTCTACAAAGAGAGTTCCAGAACAGCCAAGGCTACACAGAGAAAGCCTGTCTTGAAACACTCCTCCTCTTCCCTGGCAAAAAAAAAAAAAAGACCCTGTCTGAAAAAACTAAGTGGAAGATGAAGAAATGATTTAGCAGTTAGGAGCACTTGTTTTTGCAGAAGACTGGGTTTGATTCCCAGCATCCACATAGTGGCTTACAACCATCTGTAACTCCAGTTCCAGGGGATCTGACCCACTTCTGATTAAACACACATATGATGCATATACATACACACAGGCAAAACATTCACACGTATAAAATTAAAAAATTATTTAGCTGGGCATGGTGGTTTATGCCTTTAATGCCAGCACTCAGGAGGCAGAGGTAGGCAGAGATAATCTATGAGTTAAAGGTCAGCCTGGTCTATAGAATAAGTGCCAGCCAGGGTAGCCAAAGCTGCATAGAGAAACCCTATTCCAAACCAACCAAAAAAAAAAAAGAAGTAGTAGTAGTGGAGGCTGGAGAGATGACCAGCAGTTAAGAGCACCTGTATTGCTCTTTCAGAGCACCCAAGTTCACATTGAGTGGCTCAAAACTGCTCCAGGAGAACCCAACACCTCATACACATTTAAAATAATTAAATTTAAAAAATTTAAGCTATTTTCCTTAAGTAGGTATAGTGGTGCATGCCTGTAATCCTACCACTTGCAAGGGTAAGGCAGGAGGGTTGCCACAAATTCAAGTCCAGTCAGGGCTGTATAGCAAGACCCTGTCGCCAAAAACCTTTGCTTTTAATGTCTAACATGCCTTATGTAAGTAATGGAGACTATGTTTTATTTTTCTTTTCATTTTTTGTGGGGGAAAGGGAAGGCAGTACTGGGAATTTAATCTAAGGCCTCACATCAGAGGAGTAAGTGCCCTTACCACTGAGCTGTGTTGCCAGCCTTTAATTTTGAGACAGGACTCACTAAGTTGTCCAAGGTAACCTTGAACTCACAGCCCAGGCAGACTTTGAACTTTCCATCTTCCTACCTTAGACTCCTTATATCTGGTTATAGGCCTGAGCCACAAACTGCTTTTTTTTTTTTTGTTTGCTTGGAGTTGTTGGGAAAGAAAAGATACTTAGTTTTTTGAAGTAGGGCTTTTTGTAGCCAAGGTTGGTCTCAACTCACTAGTTAAGGATAGCCTTAACCTTCAGATCTCCCTACCTCCACCTCCCCAAGTGCTGGAATTGAAGGTCTATGCCACTATAGCTGGCTCCAGTTTTCTTTGTGTGAGTGTGGTGTATGGAGTATATGTGCATATGTGTGCACAAGAGGAAGCTAGAAGAAGGTATAGGGTGCTCCCATCTATCACTTACCTTATTCCTTTGAGACAGAGTCTCTCCCAGAACCTGGAGCTTACTTCTTTTGTCAACTAGGTTGGCAGCCAATAAGCCCCAGCAAGTTACCTACTATCTTTGCTGCCTACCAGTGCTGGCTGCTTTACAGGCATGCAAGACCATGCCCAGTTTATTACTGGGTGCTGTTTTGCTGCTGGGGGGCCAGCCCCCAGCAGCACAGGGCTCAAAGGGAATCCAGAGTCAGCATGTACTAAGACTTTTTTACCTGAGGAGGTTAGGGGGAAAGATACTCACACTCTCTTGATGGTTTCCTTCTTTATTCTTCTGTATTCTTCATTCTGTGTGTTCTATATTTTCTTTTCTTATCTGTATTCAGAAATGTCCCTTCTGTCTCTCTAGATGTTTTCCTTCTCCTTCTAACTCTCTTGATGTTCTCCTGATTCTCCATTCTTGATGTTTTCCTTCTAACTCATTCTTGATGTTTTCCTTCTAACCCATTTTAACTCTCTTATTCTTGATGTTTTCCTTTTAACTCATTTTAACTCTATCTTTATTCTTTTCCTTGCAGCTTATATACCCCAGCAAAATCTTTCAGGCAATATAAAAATTACAATGTGGTTACATTCTGTTTTTCAAGTGAATGACTATAATGAATACAAGTAAAAAAAACAGCATGTTTTCCATGTCTTTTACATGATTAAACATTTTACATATTACAGGTGAAAAATAAATTATCCTAAGAACCCACATACATTCATACCCAAGCAACTTGTTATAGATTAACTGTGTAGGCAAGCAAGGTATTCTTCTTAGCCAGGTCTTTTACTGGCAGGCTGTGTTTTGCAGTTACAAAGAAAGGGCCAATTACTTTATTATCTTGAAAGGTATAATCTTACAAAGAATCTTAAAAGAAATCATAAACCTAAACTTTTATACATGAAAAACAGTCAGCTAGCTCTACTTTAAGTCTTTAGAGTGCATACCCACTCATCAATAGTTTTTTTATATCAGGAGAATGAGGGCAGAAATGGATATAAGAAATTAATCATCACCTTTGATTATCAACCAATCCTGGCAAGAAAGGCACATCAGCTAATGATTGATAATTGGGCTGCTTTGTTCTTGTTCCCTGACCTTAAAGAGTTCCTCACTCAACTATGTGCCTTTCTAAAACTTTAGATTATCTTCTTGGATTTTCATCTCAAAGCTTTTGACAAAAACATCTTAGTCTAACTTTAAGTTATTTTCAAAGCTTTGTTTCAGCTGTGATGACTCCGAAACCTATGAACACATCTTCCAACATTAATGTTAAAAAAATTTAAACTAGCTGGGCTCCTAGGACTCAATTATTTTTCTTAATCATGAACCTAAGCCACAGTCTATATGGCTCCTCAATAGAAACTCACGGGTTGTAGCAGTGTGACCCTTCCTTGTTTTATTTTTCATCAAAACTCTATTTAAACTAACATTATTATCAGCTAGACAGTACAGTTTAGGAAGTAATCATCTTCATAATCACAGGTAAAAATGCCCAATGAAATGGGTGTTTTCCTGAGATAAACACACTACATTACAAACAGTGGGGATCTCCCCACACCCATTCACACCATGCCAGATACAGAGAAAGATAGCAGAAGCAAACGTGTAAAGGCACAGCAGAAGCAAAAGACATTCCAGGGTCTGTGGTCTTGAGGCCTTGCCTCCGGGTGGGATGACACCTTGAACTTCAGTCGCCACCTGCTGCTCCTCTGACACAGCCACCAGCAGTGCTGGAATCCAAACCAAGTGTCTCATGTTGCTCAGTAAGCAGCAATCTTAACCAGTAAGCCATCTCTACAGACCCATGCAAAGTTCCTAGTCTTGCATTTTTTCCAGCCTGCTTCTCACTAGTTTTACATTTTGAGTTTTGTTTGTGATACGTCTTTAAAACTTTTTATTGACAAAAGTTTTTTTCATACAATATATTTTGATTGTGTTTCCCTTCCCCTGATTCATCTCAGATCCTCCCTACCCACCCAACTTTATGTTCTTTCTCTTTAAAACAATAACAAAACATTTTAGCACTTCTATGTTTATAAGTATGTGTGCGCCACAGTGTGCTTGCGAAAGAAAACAACCTGTGAGAATCAGCCCTCTCCTTCCACCATATAGGTCCTGGATATCAAACTCAGGTTGTCAGACTTGGTGGCAAGCTCCTTGACCCACTGAGACATCTCATTGCCCCTCTTTTTTTTTTTTTTTTTTTTTTAAATATGTGTGTGTGAGAGAGAGTACCCACAGAGACCAGTAGAGAGTGTTAAATTCCTTGGAGCTGTAGTTACAAATAATTGTCAGGCCTCTACTTTGGGTACCAGAAAAAAACTCAGAGCCTCTGGAAGGATAGCAGCACTCTTAATGACCCACTGAGCCATCTCTCCAGTCCCTCTTTTTCTTAAATTTCTTAATTGCTGGTACATTTGTCATGACATTTAGGTGATAATAAATCATTTTGAGGGGGTTTAAAATAAGGTACTAGCCCACAAAGTGCTTATCATTTGGGTTTTTCCTAAATGAAATAGATGAAATAAAGGTTAAATTGTTCACCAAGTAGTGGTGACATGTGCCTTTTGTCTCAGCACTTGGGAGGCAGAGGCAAATGGATTTCTGAGTTCAAGGCCAGCCTGGTCTACAGAGTTCCAGGACAGCCAGGGCTGTACAGAGAAACTTTCTCTAAAAACAAACAAAAGAGGTGGCCGGGCGTTGGTGGCGCACGCCTTTAATCCCAGCACTCGGGAGGCAGAGGCAGGCGGATCTCTGTGAGTTCGAGGCCAGCCTGGGCTACCAAGTGAGCTCCAGGGAAGGCGCAAAGCTACACAGAGAAACCCTGTCTCGAAAAACCAAAAAAAAAAAAAAAAAAAAAAAAAAGAGGTTAAATTGTTCAGGGCCTCATTTCAGGCATCAGTACTATAAGTAAGTGTCCCTGTGTTGGTCTGAAAAGTCATTAGCTTGTCTCTGCAGCCCTGTTTCCCAGCACTGTCACACTGCAATAGCAGGGCCCTGCCGCAGTGCAGACTGTGTTTCATTGTTAGTGTTGATCCTGAATGTCAGCTTTCAAAGACACCCAGAGGGCTCCAGCATTTGCAGGCTGTGCTGTCTGACAGACGGAGAAGAGACGGCTCATACTGACTGCTTTGCTCTTTATAAGCCACTAAAATCCCAGTATGGGGAGCAGGGGGAGGGTAATCCCTACAGTCATAACCAAAAGGTTTGCATTTTGACGCTACTGAGATAGGTTTCGGGGATGAGTTGCCCACCTTGGCTGAGTGTACCCACCACAGCTGAGACATAAAAACTTGCTGAGGGATTACACAGAGCCATTTATAGAAAAAGGCTGAGCTAGTTTCCGTGGGTTTTATGAGATCTAAAAAATTTATAGATCCCTCAATTTTGATTCCACAGAATCATCCTGATGTTGCGAACAAGTTGGCCACTTGTCCCTTCAATGCTCGGCACCAGGTTCCCCGGGCTGAAATCAGTCACCACATCTCGAGCTGTGACGACAAGAGCTGTATTGAGCAGGACGTGGGTAAGTCTGGCTCACTGGGTCCCAGGGCGGGGTTAGCCGGCCAGTTCGTAGTTATGCCAGGCTTTCGCCATTTCAAAGGAACGTTTTTCTGCCTTTGAGATGGTTATGTCATTGTAGCAGTGGGTTGTTAGATTCTTATTATAGGTCAGACTGTTTTCTACCATTATAATAAATCATCTAAAAATAAAGTTCTTGAGGCTGGAGATAGAGCTCTGTGGGTCGAGCCACTTGGATAAAGCTAGGTTCCAGCTCCTGTGCCAGAAAAATCATAGGCATGGGTGGCACTAACCCGTAATCCCCAAACTCAAGAAGTGGAGCAGGAGGACCTGAAGGTCAAGGTCGTTTTTGAGTTTAAGACTTTGTCTCAATAAATAAATAATCCTGTTATTGCTATAAATTTGGTAACGGTCTTTGTTTCTGCTTCCTGTCAGCTTCCATCCTATCCATATTTAGAAACAAAGACTCAATAGGCTACCCTGCAGCCTTTAAAGGCCTTAAGTCCCTTAAACAGAATAACCTAGCTGGTCCTCCCACTCTGCCCTTTTTACGTCAAATCTCTGTTGTCTTGCAGTCAACCAAACCAGGAACCTTGGACAAGAGACTCTGGCTGAGAGCACATGGCAGTGCCCTCCTTGTGATGAAGACTGGGATAAAGGTGAGATGCCTCTACATTTTTTTCTTCACATATTTAAATCTCAGATCATTTGCTTAAGACAGAAGGAAGATACTCTTTTTTATGAGCATACCACGTTGTTTGGAATGCCTTATTATTTTTATTGGGCCCCAAAATGAGCACATTTGTATCACTGTGCAGACACATAGAACAGCCTATCCCACTTGATTAGAAGAAGCATTTCTTTACATCTGTTTTTCCCCATAAATCCTATTGTACCATCTGTGCGTGATTGTTACTAGGCACAATTACTGTTATTTATGGCTCTTATGGTTTTCTCCTTCGGTTGTTAAATTCCTGCTTCTGTATTACTTGGACAGGGCACTCAATCAGTTTTCACTTACACCCCTCAAAACCTAGCTGTGTTATTTCCCATCTGACAAATTCAACTAACATGGATTGGTGTTTTTTCTAGTAGTATCACAAACTGTTGTTTCCTTTGGCAGATTTGTGGGAACAGACCAGCACCCCTTTTGTTTGGGGCACAGCCAATTTCTGTGGCAACAACAGGTAAATTAAATGATCTTACTCTCATCACTACCTCCCCAGATCCAAAAATAATAATAATAGAGTCAGGTGCCATGGCACACACCTTTAATCCCAGCATTAGGGAGGCAGAGGCAGGCGGGTCTCTGAGCTCTAGGCCAGCCTGGTCTACAACATGAGTTCCAGGACAGCAAGAGCTACATAGGGAAACTCTGTCTCAAAAAACCAATAGTAATAATAGTAATAGTGCAAGCACCATCTTTCCTTGATGAGGATTCATGGTGATAACCTAGTACAAATATTGTTTGGTGAGGGTTTTTCTCTTCTTGCTCTTTGGAGAGAGAGAGGATGTGTGAGGCCAGAAGAGGTTGTCAGAAGTGAGAGTGTGTGTGTGTGTGTGTTTGTGTCTGTGTGTCTGTGTGTGTATGTATGTGTGTTTTCCTTTGATCCTCTGGAGGCCACAAGAGGTTGTAAAACACAGGAGCTGGAGATAGGGGTGGTTGTAATCCACCTGACATGAACACTGGGAAGCAAGCTATAGTGCCCTACAAGAGCAGCAGGTGCTCTTAACTGTTAAGCCTTACTTGTTCTTTGATCCATAAAATCATGGACTTTATACCAGAAATATACTACTACTACTCTGTAGTCTAATAAGAAAAGCAGTAGTGCCTGATATTCTTGTATTTTAACTATTTGGGGGCTTTCTTCTTTGTTGATATTTTTGCTGGGTTTGCATTGTTTTAAGACTGAAAAAAGTTCTCCAATTATACTACTTAGACAATTTTAACCCTAGATCACCAGTACCTGTGGTAGGGAACAAATCCTGTGGCTGGTGAGAATGCTCAATGAGTGTAAGCATCTGTGACTATGCCTGACACCTGAGTTTGATCCAAGATGCACGTAGTCAAAGAAGAAAACAGGCTTTTATACAAGTTGTTCTCTGACCTCTGCATACATGCTGTGGTGTGCACATGCATTCACACACAGAGACACAAACAGAATTTTTTCTAAAAGTTTTTTCAAAGGAGATTGGAGGGATGACTTCAGGGATTAAGAGCACTTGTTGCTCTTTAAAGGACCCCACACCCACATCAGCCAAACCTACAACTGCTTATAATTCCAGATCCATGGAATCCACACCCTCTTCTAGGCTCTGTGGACACCCAACACACATATGCACATACACATGTAAATATTTTTTTAAGATTTACTTATGTATTTTATGTATATGAGTGCCCTGTCATATACATAAACTCTTCTGTCATATACATATATTCCTGCATGCCAGAGGAGGGGATCAACTTGAATTATAGGTGGTTGTGAGCCACCATTTGGTTGCTGGGAATTGAACTCAGGACCTCTGGAAGAGCAGCAGTGCTCTTAACCACTGAGCCATCTCTGCTCAGCCCATAAATATTTTTTAAAATCCTGAAAGTCCTTTCAGATTGGGAAATCCAAAGTATTTAATGAGTAAGAAAGAGAATATATCTCTTATTACTAATACTTTGTATCCAATTAAGAAGTGTAAGATTTCTCATTATACCAACATTTTGCCTTAGAAGATCAAGTTTCAAATACAAGTGAGACCATTTCAGGGTTAGAAAATAAAGGAATAAAATGCTATACTTTATTTTTCCCTAAATGCTTAATTTTTTATTGTTTTTAATTATGTGTATGTGAATATGTGCACATGAGTGGATATGCTCACAGAGGCTGGAGGTGTCAGATTCCCTGGCTACCTAATGTGGATGCTGGGAATCAAACTCAGGTCCTCTGGAAGAGTAGTGCATGCTCTTAACTATTGAGCCATCTCTCCAGCACTCATAAAATACTTATTTTTTTTATTTCTTAGTTACTGAGGTCAGTTAATAAATGCATATTATTTTGAGTCAATAACAAAAACTTAGATTAATTTTATTGGTGGCAACTTTAACTTCAGTTCTTAAGAGGTTTATTATAGGAGCTGGACAGATGGCTCAGTGGTTAAGAGAACTGACTGCTTTTTCAGTCAATTGGACCCAGGTTCAATTCCCATAACCCACATACAGTCTCCCAGCTCTCTGTTACTCCAGCTCCCTCCACTGCCCTCTGTAGGCACTAGGCACGCAAGTGATGCATATGGGGCTACATGTAGATAAACCACTGATACACGTAAAAATAATTTGTGAAGAGGTCTGTTGCAGCCAAGCATGCTGGGAGACAACTTTTATTCCAGCACTGACACTCAGGAGGCAAAAGCCAACAAGTCACTGTGAGTTTGATGGCAGCCTGGTAGAGAGTTCAGTCAGGAATAGACACACCTGTCTTGTTTACAGGGGTGGGGTTTTATCACACTACTGACCAGTAGATGTCCTTGTGTTTATCTCAATTTCTATAAAATGTAAATGGTTAACTCTTTTGTTATTGTTTTGTTTTGCTTTTCAAGACAGGGATCCTTTATGTAGCCCTGGCTGTCCTGGAACTCAGTTTGTAGACCAGGCTGGCCTCCAACTCAGAGATCTGCCTGCCTCTGCCTCTCAAGTACTGGGATTAAAGGTGTGTGCCACCACACAGTTAATTCCATCATAATGCACAAATGAAATAAGGAACATTCCAGAGAAATGGTAATCATCCTAAGTGCAAGAATATTTTGAAAGAACTACGCTTGTGTGGTTATTTAAAAACACATTTTGAGCCAGGCGGTGGTGGCGCATGCCTTTAATCCCAGCACTTGGGAGGCAGAGGCAGGCGGATCTCTGTGAGTTCGAGGCCAGCCTGGTCTCCCAAGTGAGTTCCAGGAAAGGCGCAAAGCTACACAGAGAAACCCTGTCTCGAAAAAAAAAAAAAAAAAAAAAAACACATTTTGATTGTCTTGTGTGTATGCCTGAAGAATATTGATGATGACATCAAATTATTCCTTTTTTAGTCCTGCAAACAACATAGTCATGGAACATAAGAGTAACCTGGCTTCAGGCATGCGAGTTCCCAAGTCTCTGCCCTATGTTCTGCCATGGAAAAATAGTAAGTGAAATAGAGGTCAAAGTATTCTTACTCTCTTCATTGTGACAAAACAATTGGTTTGATATTTTGGTATGTCCAGCCTGATGCTCAAAGTAAGTGTGACTGTAAATTTTGTGTTCAAAGCACCTTACTTACTTCACAATACTCCTATGCCTGGTTACAAACAAGAAATTAAAGCTGGGTGTGGTGGTGTATGCCTTTAATCTCAGCGCTCAGGAAGTGTGCCGCCACTGCCTGGCAAGACTGCTTTCTTTTCCCATGATTCTCAATGGAATTCAATCATTAGTTTTGAATTCTACTTTAAGATTACTAACCCATATATTCTAGGAATAAGTAATTTATGTTTATGCCAGGCAGACGTGGTGTACACCTTTAATCCCAACACCTGGGAGGCAGAGGCAGAGGCAGGTGGATCTCTGTGAGTTCAAGACCAGCCTGGTCTATAGAGCAAGTTCCAGGACAGCCAGGACTACACAAAGAAACCCTGTTTCAAAAAAATAATAATAATTTGTGTTAATAAGCACTGAGGGTGGAATGAATTTCAATCAACATGGCATATTTATTTTGAAATGTTTATTCTCGTAGATGGAAATGCACAGTAACTGAACATCTTTCTCAAGTAAGTATTTGTTTCATTCTACTATCTCTTCAGATGGTAGCAAGATTAACTGGACATAAAGCAATTTGATTACAATTTTCTTTCAGATTATGATACTAAATTAAAGCTGTGTGTGTGTGTGTGTATGTGTGTGTGTGTGTGTTACATATACATATATAGCCTCTATAATGGCTTTACAGGCTAATGAATAGGCATTTACTACTTATAATTCTGTTACCATGCTAAGTTCTTTCCCCTGATGTTAGTACACACTGCTTTTTTTTTTTTTTTTTTTTTTTTTTTTTTTTTTTTGACATCAGAGTTGCAATCTAGATCTATCCTGCCTCTTGTAATGGACTGAGATAAATCAAACAGCTATGCTTCACTGCTCCGCAATTTTTTCTCTATACAGTACTGTTTAATTCTCATTTTTTAAAAAACTTCATACTTTTTTTTAATGAGTATTTAAAAATTTTAGGTCTCTTAAGAGTCTTGCACTGTTGCTATTATCTAGTAGTTTAAGTGCAGAATCTCACAAAAATCTCTATGAAGAGACCAAAATCCTTTACTTTTCCCAGATGAAACCTTTCCTGAAGGCCCTTCTGTGGGCTCGTGGTAGAGATAAGCTCAGCTGTCTTGTCTGAGGTTGCCCAGCCTGACTACTGGTGGCAGGACTCTGTCCCAGCTATCTTGCAGATAACCCTTCAGCGTGTATTTATCGAATGAATGAGTGATTGGTCTGTTGCTGTCCAGTCCCCATCTAAACTGAAGCAGATGAATCTGTGATAGGGTTCGTTTTGTACCAGACCTAATGTTTGCCTCTGGTAAGTTAGAAAAGCTAGATGGAAACACCCAGCCAGGCATGGTGTCACACAGCATTCAGAGAGTTAGAGGCAAGAGCGTCTCTTGAGTTCAAGGCCAGACTGATCTACATAGCAAGCTCTAGGACAGACAGGACTACGTAAAGACCCTATCTCAAAAAAACAAAAAATAGGGCTGGAGAGATGGCTCAGCGGTTAAGAGCACTGGCTGCTCTTCCAGAGGTCCTGAGTTCAATTCCCAGCAACCACATCATGGCTCACAACCATCTGTAATGAGATCTGGTGCTCTCTTCTGGCCTGCAAGGATGCATGTAGGCAGAACACTGTATACATAATAAATAAATAAATCTTTAAAAAAAAAAAAAAATAATAATAATAATAATAATAAATAATAATAATAAGTTGTTCGAATCTAGATGGTCTTTTAATAAAAATCCCAGAGCCAGATATCAGGGTAAAAGCTAAAAGATCAGAGAAGCAGAACAGCCAGCCACTAGTTCTTACCTCTACGAAATCCTCAGCCTAAAGAGAGTGAGTTCCTGTTTCCTCAGGCCTTATATACCTTTCTCTGCCCTGCCATATTACTTCCTGGGATTAAAAGAGTGTGTGCTTCCCAAGCAAAGGCATGAGATCTCAAGCGCTGGGATTAAAGGTATGTGCCACCATGCCTGGCTCTGTGTCTATCTGGTGGCTGGCTCTGTCCTCTGATCCTCAGGCAAGTTTATTAGGGTACATAATATATCACCACAATAAATAAACTCCAGGTGTAGTAGTGCACACCTTTAATCCCAGCACTTGGGAGGCAGAGGCAGGCAGATCTATGTAGGTTCAAGGCCAGGTTGGTCTACATTGTGAGTTCCAGGACAGCCAGAGCTACATAGTAAGACCCTGTCTCAAAAACAAACAAAAAAGTTTTTAAAAAGTGTTAAGAAATAATAATAAAAGGAAACACCATTTAGTCATTAGCAATAAGATTTATTAGTTTCTCCTAGCAATTGGCCACTTTTGGTAGGTTCTGACCGCTCCCCCAGACAGGATTTCTCTGTTTAGCCCTGGCTGTCCTGGAATTTGTTCTGTAAACCAGGCTAACCTCAATCTCAAAGATCTGCCTGCCTATGCCTCCTGAATGCTAGGATTAAAGGTGTGTGCCTCCACTGCCCAGCTTGGTAGGTTCTGACTTTAAATTGTTAAATGTATCTGGAAACCAGAAAATGAAATTTGACCTCAGAAGAGACAGAGCAGCACTGAGATGTGTCAGGAAGAACACAGTAAACAGACCTGGATAAATGGGGACTTTGGATTGCTCTCTTATGTCCCTCACAGATGTCTGATGATAATACAGTATATAGCTGTCTAGTAAATAAGAAAGGCAACTCTATGAAAACCTAGAAGCTTCTCATAAGATTAAGACAAGATAGTCCCTTCCACTCACCCTACCCCAGACAAGGTCTCTTGATTTTGTAACCTTAGCTGTCCTGGAACTAGACCAGGCTGGCCTCTGACTCATAGAAATCCACCCTTCTCTGTCTCCTGGGCACTAGGATTAAAGGCCTGTGGTAGCTGCTGGTGCTTGGCTTTTTAACTTCACTGTTATAGTGCTATTCCACACTCTTACATGATGAATCTCTTTTTCCGTATAACTCCCTTTTTACTTAGGACAGCATCTAGATTATTTAAACCAAGGCTGACCTCAAACTCAAGGTTCTCCTGCCTCATTCAGCCTCTATGTGTGCTAGGATTACAGGTATGCACAAACATATACAGCTTTTTCTTAATCCTCTTAATAAAAAAGCATTATTTATTAAACCTGTTGCAAATTTTTCAAGCTTTTAGTGGAAGGATACAAAAGAAGTAGAAGACATGATTTCCCTGAAGGACCAAGTATGAAAAGCTGGGTGTGATAGCACAAACCTGTAATCCCAGCACTTGGGAAGTGCGGACAGGACAAGAGGATCCAGAATTTAAGATTAGCCTTGGCTATTTAGTTTAAGGACAACCTAGTTTATATGAAACTCTCTCAAAAAAGGAGAAGTGGAGAGAGGCCAGCAGGTAAAGGTACTTGCTTCCAAGCCTAAGGAACTGAGCTCTATCCCTGGGATCCATGTGTTAGAAGGAAAGAACCATTTCCCAAAAGTTGTCTTCCAACCACTGTGCAAGTATACACACAAAATTTTTAAATTTTTGTTAGATTTATTCATTTATATTTTGTGAATGTTTTGCCTGCATGTATATATGTCTACCACATGGATGTTTGGTGCCCATGGAGGTCAGAAAAGGGTACCAGATTCCCTAGAAGTGGAGTTACAGGTGTTTGTGAACCACCTTGTGAGTATTGGGAACCGAACCTGGGTCCTCTGCAAGAGCATCAAATGCTCTTAACTGCTGAGCCATCTCTCCAGCCCTGGATGAATGTAATTTGTAAGTCTTGGTACACACACATATCAATACTGTTAATTAGTGAGTAATAGAGTATTTGAGAGGAAAAAAACCAACGTAAGTTAATTAGAATTCTTCAGAATTGTCCAAAGTCATCAGCTGCCTAAAGAGTTGGTTCTCACTTGTGAAACTGTTGACACAAAAAATGCATATCGATGACTGTGAAGAATGTTTTTAATTCAGTTAGCAAGTTTCCATGTACACAGAGGTACTAAAGAGGAGAAGATGTCTTGTTATTAACAACAGTGAATTTCTAGAAGATCCTTATAAGACAGTTTGAGAGGTTACAGTTGTGTGGACTGTTGTCAGATGTAGTTGGTACTTCTGTCACTGAAAGGAAGTAAAAGCTTTTTTCTCATTTCCTTGCAGATGCCAGACTGTGGAAGACTCTTGCTTTTTCCTGCTACCCAAGGGTTCTTCTTTTTTCTCTTTATCTAATTATAGAACAGTAAACTGTCTGTGACTTTCAAACTGGCAAGTACCTTTTTTTTTTTAACTACTGAGACTTTGACTCCTCAATTATTTGATGCCAGAACCTTCTACACATTGCTGAACTAGACAGCTTGATAGTTTGGTTAAATACCTACTGCCCCAAATTAAAAAAAAAAAATCACTTCCCATTCTAGTTAATGAAACATATGATGTGAAATTATCATACAGGATCCATAAACTAGAAAACTTGGATTAGAAAAAGTAACTCTGGCCGGGCAGTGGTGGCACACGCCTTTAATCCCAGCACTCGGGAGGCAGAGCCAGGTAGATCTCTGTGAGTTCAAGTCTAGCCTGATCTACAAATCGAGATCCAGGACAGGCACCAAAACTACATGGAGAAACCCTGTCTCGAAAAAACAAAAAAAGAAAAAGTAACTGCATTTGTGTTCTCTGGCATATGTAAACCAAATTCTTTTAAGCATTTAAAAAACTGGGCTTTTCCAAACAATACATCTCTTCATCCAGTGTCTTTGAGATGGCAATAGCTTATGTACAGCAAAACGCCCCATTCTCATTTAGACATTTTGCTGCTTGAATATTTCCAGCATAGGGTAGGTTTTTGCTTTTGTTTTTTGTCTCCCTGCGTTCTAGCTAGAAAATGTACTATCAAGCTAGCTGTGGCTTCTATATAAACAAAGGGAGGCTCAAATGGATAATTGGAGAAGGCATAGGCTTTCCACCTGTCAAATTTGATTCAGCTCAGGAATGTGAATATATGGGAGGCCCTGGTCACTGCCTTCGGATGTGTGCCTAGCAATTTAGATTTCTAAATTGCCCAAAGCTCTGGCTGTCCTAGTACCTTGTAGGCCCTTAAAAGGACACTTTAAACTCATTTTATTTCTGAGAGGTTTCTGTTTTGTCATTTGATTTTTTTCCTTTTTGATGGTGTTTATATTTTTGGGGTTTTTTTGTTTGTTTGTTTTTTGTTTTTTTACTTTTTCTTGACAGGATCTCAAATAGCCTGCCCAGGCTAGCTTCAAACTCACTATGTAGCTGAGGATGACCTTCATGGTTTGGGAGGCTAGGGATCAAATGTATGCTAGGCAAGCATTATGCTGAGGAGCTACATCCCTACTCTCCCCACCCCCTTTTTTCTCTTTTTAAGACTGTCTCAGCCTGGTCTACAGAGCTAGTTCCAGGACAGCCAGGAATGTTACACAGAGAAACCCTAACCCAGGTGTGGTAGCTTATATAACCAGCCTTGGCAGACTGAGGCAGGAAGATTGCCTCCATGTTTGAGGCCAACCTGGGCTACATAGTGAGTTCCAGGACAGCTAAGGTAACACAGAGAAACCCTGTCTTGAAAAAAAAAAAACAGAAAACAAAAAGGGGGGGGGGGGATTACAGCAGAAATACACATCACCATCAGCCCCTGTATACTGTTTTGGTTTGATTTGGGTTTTTTGATATAATATCTCAGTACATGTATCACATCATACATGTAACCCTATCTCAAAAAAAAAAAAAAAGGTTTAGTTTTGGGGATTTTTTGATCCCCTGAAGCTAGAGTTGCAGATAGTTGTAAGCCACCCAATACAGGTGCTGGGGTCCAGTGGACTCAGGTCCTTGAAAGAGCAGCAAGTTCTGTCTCTCTAGCCCCGTAGTTTGCTGTTTTGGAACATCTCCACTCCTTAGAACTTATTCATAAAACACCTGGCCTTCTGAAATGTGCATAGCACTTAATATAGAAGAGTGCTTGCCTATGTTAATTTAGGTAGCTCACAAAATAGGCTTATTGTTTTGTTTTTGGTATGGATAGTCTACATTTTATCTTTTTTGTTTATTTTGAGATTGTATTTTAATTACAACATTCTCCCTTCCCTGTCCACCTTCAAACTCCCATATATGCTTCCCCTCTCTACTTCAAATTCATGGCCTTTTTTCATCAGTTGTTATTGCATGCATACATGTATTTGTATATACATAACCTGTTGAGTCCATATAATGTTGCTTGTATGTATGTTTTCAGAGCTGTTTGGCACTAGACAACCAACTGGTGTGTTCTTCACTGAGGACAGCTCTGCTACTCCCAGCTTTATTTAGTTGCCTGTACTTCTTTGTGTAGGGTTGAGGCCTCCTGGGCTTTTCCCCTGTAGTTTGGCAAGTTCATTGGTGTCCTCTGTTCAGCTCATGTTTGTGCAGTCATGTTTGGTAAGACTTTTCAGATGTAGCTTTGGATGTTATTTTCTTCAGCAAACTAATAATTAAAACTACCCTCCTGTCTGTATCACAAGCTTTAACAGACTGCTTACAATTTTGGGGGACCTAAGACTCACTCATCTGGTTTCATTTGCTGGAAATGTTTGGGGTCCCCAAAAACTAGTCCAAAGAAGCAGCTCTTCTCTTTACTGCTTGTTGGGAACTGGGGGAAGGCATCTCTGGGACTTCTTGCCTCTGAACATCCTTGTCAGAGGATTATGTGAAGAATGGGAAGGACGTAAAGAGTCCTCCTTTTCCATTAAAAACAAGTGTTGTGACCAAAAATTAAAAGTGGGCCTGGAGAGATGTGTCAGTGGTTAAGAGCACCAGCTGTTCTTGCAGAGGACCTGGGTTTAAGTACCAGCACCCACATGGCAACTGTCATCTAGAAATCCAGTCTCAGGAGATCTGAGACCCTCTTCTGCCTGCCTTAGGCACTTAATACACCTGGTGCACAAACATGCATGCAAAGTACCCATACATACAAAACGTTTTTAATAAAATGTTTTTAAAAATCGGTAGCTGTTTAAAATTATTTATAAAAGTTAAAGTAGAAGTATTTTAACAATACTTACCTAAAGAGCTAGGCTCTAGGTTCTGCACTTTGATCTTATGCAGGGCTTTCATGCTCTGCTCCAGTCAGAGCATTTGCTTTTTCAAAGATTGGCTTTCTTTCAAGGGTTCTAAAATTGCCATTGTGATTTGAAAATGTTCTCTCCAGGAATAAACAAGTGTAGATGATAAGTGATGCTTAGCTCTCCTAGTAGCAGTACCTGAGCTGAAGAGGGAAAATATTTAAATTTAACTTGAAATAATTCCCTGCAGTACCCTTTCACTTGAGAGGCAGTAGCCACAGCATCTACCACACTGGCATTCTCAGATCCTTTAGCTGTCTTCCTCATAATTCATACTAAGTTTCATAACAGGTAAAAGCTGAAGGGAGAGCATTTTACTTTTACATTTTGTTTTGTTTTAGAGGCAGGGTCTCATGTAACTAAGACTGGCCTCTGGGCTGGAGGGATGGCTCAGAGGTTAAGAACACTGGCTGCTCTTCCAGAGGTCCTGAGTTCAATTCCCAGCAACCACTTGGTGGCTCACAAACCATCTGTAATGAGATCTGGCGCCCTCTTCTGGCCTGCAGGCATACATGCAGACAGAACATTGTATACATAATAAATAAATAAATCTTTGAAAGAAAAAAAAAAAAAAAGACTGGCTTCAAATTCAGTGGTAGCCAGTGATGACCTTCAACTTTTGATCTTCCTCCTGCCTCCACCTCTCAAGTGCTAGAATTATAAATGTGTGTCACCACACCCAGCTACTTCTATCATTCTTTTTGTTTCAGTTTGATTTTTTATTTTTTTCAAGACTGGGTTTCTCTGTATAGCCCTTGCTGTCCTGGAACTCACCCTATGGACAAGGCTGGCTTTGAACTCACAGAGATAGGCCTGCCTCTGCCTCCCCAGTGCTGAGATCGAAGATGTGCACCACCACCACTTGGCTACTTCTACCATTCTTAAGGTAAAGTATGATTATGGCAATGCATAAAGTGTATAGAGGGTACTAAGGATCGAACCCAAGGCTTTGAGAATGCTAGGCAAGCATTCTACCCTGAGGACATCCCAGCCCTATGTAATGCTTGTATATTTCTTTGCTTACTTCTTCTTGGGGGAAGAGTTGATTGGCTGGCTTGGTT
Organism: Peromyscus melanophrys; assembly: GCA_902168415.1. Lineage (NCBI taxonomy): Eukaryota > Metazoa > Chordata > Mammalia > Rodentia > Cricetidae > Peromyscus > Peromyscus melanophrys. Next base: position 42,792 of record CABHPR010138763.1, read on the forward strand.
GGTTGTTTGTTTGTGTGTTTGTTTAGTTAGGGACTTCTGTATAAGCTTCAAATTCTACATCTTCTGCATCAACTTCTCCCAGACTTATAGCAGAAATGTCCACCTACATCTCCTGTATGCTATTTGTTTTGGCTCAGGTTTTAAATAGTATGTACTGTTTATACATACACCTTAGTATGTACTGTTACAGAGTTTGTGACCCCTGGGAAAAGACCATAAGCTCAATCCAGTTATGATTAAAAGATTTATTGATTAACTGCTAGCAGGATGAACAATCTCTGAGCCAAATTTGAGATTGCCATGAAGGAAGGGTATGGATAAGGACTTTTAAAGGAGAAAACCACATGAAGACCTTCTGTGTCTATGCAAGAAAGTAAAAACTGTTCTGTTCTGCCAAGTTAAGTGATGAAGGCAACTCACAACAATCTTTCGGCATCCTGCAAGCAGGTTACAGGGGGGGAAAAAACAGTTACTCATAGTACAACAAGTAGATAGTAACAGATGTACATTTTTGGGTGGGGGCCACTGAGTCAGGGAACTTATCTTCTTGGGATTGGAGTCAGACAAATGGCTGGTGGGTACCAAGATGGATGTGTAACATAAAAGCTGCTTTAGCCATAACAGTAGCCCAGACCAGCCTGAAAATCTATATTTTCCAAGCTGGCCTCTTAACTTTTTTTGAACCTTTTGTGTCTAGCTCTGGAGTGCTGGCCTTCCTGGTATGCATAACCACACCCAGCCCCATATTGAGATCTGACAAACCTGTGTGTGAACAGAATGTTTTTCCTTTTACATGGCAGTTCTGCCTGCTCCAACTCTTACATCGGAAGAACAGTACCTTCAGCCCCAACCCTAGAGAATACAAGATTGGTCAGCAGATCTGTGTTTGTATTTACTACTGGGTGTGGTCCACATACCTGCAGTCTTAGCGTTTTGGAGGTAATACAACAATTTTTTTTAATTTGGTTGAGAGGGCAGGTAAGACAGGATCTCTCTATGTAGCCCTGGCTATCCTGGAACTTGCTATGTAATAAGTTCTTTTAAAATAAAAATAGGGACAAGCGAAACCCTGTCTCCAGGGGGAAAAAAAATTCCTGTCCTTAAATCATTCTCTGAGACCATCAAATGAGGTGAGGGAAGCAGGGACAGAGATAACCTCTCACCACGTCAAGTCAGACTTCTAAATCACAGAGCAGCCTCTGTGTTCCCTAATCTCACAATTTGGGGTTCTTGTTGATCTGTTCCCAGGAGTTGGGGGTGGGATTCTTCAAAGAACCGTCAGTGATTTCTAAGAACTGTATGGCTCATCCCAAAAGGCAGGTCTGTTGTAAAATGCACTGAAAGCATCCTCTAGTCTGTGTTAGCTAGGCCAGGGATTCAATGACACTTTCTTTCTGCTAAGGCCCCGCAACCTCCTCTGGGCTATTTGAGGTGCTTGCTAGGCTTTTGGCCTAATTTTTTCTGTCAAGACTTATCATTCATTCTCTCCTATGAAATGAACTACATTTCAGAACACCATTTACTCACAAACTTTCTACATAGTAGCCAAGGGTTGGTTTGCCAATACTATGCATTTTTGTTGTTTCCCTCAAAATGAGATGCCCAGAAAACACTGGTGTCTGAAGCTGTTTGTAGCCCTTTTCTCCCCTGCTAAAATGCTTGCTGCTTGTACTGCAAAGCTTAGTCCCCGATACCTCCCCCTTTACTCTACTTCCTGCTTTGTACAGTGAAGACTACAAAATCACCAGGCATAGTATGTCAGTTCATACTGCCTTCAGCCAAACCTTTGCACAGAAATGACTCAGGTTGGGAAACAAATTATCACATAACACACTTTCCTAGGTGTCTAACACACAGCCCAGGGCTACCTCTCCTCTCTACAGGGAAATGACTGAGGGTTTATTTCTTGGGCAAGATGATACTAACCCCAGTGTGAGAGCTATGGCTCCAAAGAGCTAAATGAAGTGGGATTTACACATGAAGATTTGTTTTAGTTACAGCCCTCCCCTCATTCCTTTTATAGTCAAAGTCAGTGTTCTGGAAGCATATTCCAGCTATCTATCACCTCCATCTCAATTGCTATAGATGCTTACTGTAAAATGCAGATTCCTAGGCTTAAGTCCAGATCATGAATCAGAATATGTGGAAGCAGCACACAGTAATCCATTTCTCACAGTACACCTCAGGTATAGGCAAGAGAGTTTCTAAAGTCACTACAAAATCTTTTTAGGAATTTACAAGGAACATAATTACAGCTTTAGTTTTTAAGGACTTGGGTCCTTTGGAAGACCACAGACTTGGTCTGGAGAGACGGAAGACCTGAACTCAGCAGCGCCTGTGACTCCAGTTTTAGGCAGTTTTATGCTTCTGGTCTCCCCAGATACCAGAGTGCAAGGATGCAGGCCCATACACATGAGCTATTAAAAATAAAATCTTTTTTTAAAGTTCATATGTAGAAAGCTAGAGGATGGCTCAGAGGTTAAAAGCACTGGCTGATCTACCAGAGGACCTGGGTTCAATTCCCAGCACCCACATGGTGCCTAATGACCGTAAGTTCCAGGGGATCCAGCACCCTCTTCTGGCCTCCTTGAGCACCAGGCATTAAAGTGGTGCACAGCCAGGCAGAGTTTAATTCCAGCACTCTGGAGGCAGAAGCAGGCAGATCTTTGTGTTCAAGGCAGCCTGGTCTACAGAATGAGTTCTAGAATAGCCAGTGCTACACAGAGAAACCCTGTCTCAAAAAAACAAAAAGTGGCACACAAAAACACCACCCATCCACATTTTTTTGTGGTTTTGGTTTTGGAGAGTTTCTTTGTATTGCCCTGGCTGTCCTAGAACTCACTCTGCAGACCAGGCAGGCTTGAACTCAAAACACATAATTTTTTTTAATTTTATGAAAAATCCACAAACTGATCACAAGTGAAAGGTATAGTATAGTAGTGATTAAAGGTAAAATCACAGTAATATGTCCTCAGATCCCTTTAAAGGGTTTGGGATTTTGTTTTTTGAGGCATCCCAGGCCAAGCCTGGAACTCAGCTGCCTGAAGAGCATGAATTCCTAGTCCCCCTGCTTCTGTCTCAGTAGTGTTAGCATTAAAGGAGTGAGTCACTATACCTGGTTATGTGGTATGAGGAGTTGAACCCAGGGCTTTATGCATGCTTAGGCACTCTACCAACTCAATGATGTCCCCAGCCCAGATCCTTTAAAGTTTTAAGTAAGACAAATGCACCAAAGTCCTTAAGACTAAGCGCTCTGGCTAGAAAGATAGCTCAGTGATTAAGAATATGTACTCCTCTTCCTGAGGTCCAGAGTTTTTTGGTTTTTTTGAGGTTTTTTTTTTTTTTTTTTTTTTTTTTTTTTTTTGGTTGGTTGGTTTTTGGGGTTTTTTGTTTGTTGTTTCTGTTTTTGGTTTGTTTGGTGTTTGTTTGTTTTTTTTGTTTTTTTTTTTTTGTTTTGGTTTTGGTTTTGGTTTTTCAAGACAGGGTTTTTCTGTGTATCCCTAGCTGTCCTAGAACTCATTCTGTAGACTAGGCTGGCCTGGAACTCATAGAGGTATTCCTGCCTCTACCTCCTGAAGGCTAGGATTAAAGGCATGGGCCACCACCACCCAGCCCGAGTTCAATTCTTAGCGCCCATGTCCGGTAGCTCACAATCACCTATAACTCCAACTCCAGGGGCATCCAACACCTCTGGCCTCTCTGGACACCTGGATTCACATGCACATATCCCTTACACACATACACACACACACAATTTCAAATTTTAATTAAAAGTGCCAGGGGGGTGGCTGGAGAGATGGCTCAGCAGTTAAGAGCACTGGCTGCTCTTCCAAAACACCTGGCTTCAGTTCCCAGCACTCACATGGCAGCTCACAGCTGTCTGTAACTGCAAGTGTCAGGGGATCCAACACCCTCACATAGATATACATGCAGACAAAACACCAATGCACATAAAATAAAATCATTAAAGTGCTGGGTAAACTAAAAGACATTACAGAAATGACATTAAGTGAATATAGCATGAGATTAGCCACAACATTTTCTTAAATCCTCCTTAATTCCTTTCTTTTAAAGCAAAAATTTGAAAGATACTTAAAAGGTGTATGTTAAGGAGGCGTTCAGAAAATATGAAAAGACTGCTTTTTGACCAAGCTAGATTGCAGGGTCAGCAGGGGATGGAGAGATTTCTACATCTGTCTTCCCAGCCCTGTGAACTGCATGGATATTGTACAGCCCGGCCAATCTTGAGGATGTAGATTAATGCTGTCCCCATTTCACCAATGAAGGATTTATTTTAGAACTGTCAAAACTCACAAATTACTTCCCATTCTGAAGATGCAGCCCAAGTTGGAATAGCTAGTCCACAGTTTCCAGTACACTAAATGACTTTAATGGGTTCTAGTGGTTATCTGTGCTAAATGAGCAAGGACCATGAACACACCAGTTCCCTATATTTGAATCAGGTAGAGGGGACAGAAAGCCAAGCAAAGGCAGTACCTTCTTCCTGTCCAAGAATCCTGTGGCCTGTCCCATCTATCCAGCTGCTTCCTGTTGGCAGTACGGTGTGATTGTATGATAGATTTTTTTTTTTTGGATTTTATTTGCAATTCCTGGCTCATATCTCCCTCCCCAGAGAAGGCTATAAAAATTAGAATTACGCCAGGCGTTGGTGGCGCACGCCTTTAATCCCAGCACTCGGGAGGCAGAGCCAGGTGGATCTCTGTGAGTTCGAGGCCAGCCTGGGCTACCAAGTGAGCTCCAGGAAAGGCGCAAAGCTACACAGAGAAACCCTGTCTCAAAAAAAGAAAAAAAAAATAGAATTACTTTCCCCCAAAGCAGGTCATAGGAACTGTAATCTTTCCCTGCCTTTCTGTCCTGGAACTGGCCATGAAGAAATTCTCTGGCCCGCCTTTTACCTCATACCAGAGAGGTTTACCCATACCTGGAAGGAAGAATGCTGTATAGAGGCCAAGAAGACTTCGGAAGCAGACAGGCCTTGCTGGGTGTCCTCATCTAGTTTTCTTAGGGTTGGAGACACTGTTAAGTCTACATAAGATCTTGGAGGGCTTGGAGAGCTTCAGTAGCTGATCAGACTTATGGAAGATAAAGGACCTGGAGAACAGTATGTGACAGATACCTGGGACATGGAAACTCTGTGCCCCTTCTACTATGCCTCACTCATCCTGAGTGTCTCTTTGTATCCTTTAATATTCCTTATGATTAACTAATGTGTTTCCCAGAATTTGGGGAGCCACTCAAGCACATTAATCAACCCAGAACTTAGGTTTGTAGGGAACCTCACTGTATAGCCAGTTGGTCAGAAATAGAACAGCTGAAGGATTGCAGCTGGCATCTGAAGGCAGGGGACAGTCTTGGGACTGAGCCTGTAACCCCTGTATCTGATGCTATTTCCTGATAGCATCCAAATTAAATTGAATTACGCTAGCTAGCCAGGGCCCTCTGAAATATTTTTGCTTAGTTGGTGTGTGAATAACACACACAGAGACATGCAGTTAGTATCAAGAGTGCTCTGTGTTGTTTTGAGTTTGTATTCCCAAAATAGAATAGAATTCAGCCACCCTGGGGCACCTGAATCAAGGAACTATGAAACACTTTATCCAGCCTCAGGATAAAATGTTTTGGATGGGGAAAGGGTAGTCTGGGGAGTTGGGGGGATATACCTAGTCTCCCTGAAAAGACAGTAAGTCTGGCTCCCAAGAGAAAAAAACTAACCTGAACAGATTATAAAATGAAGAATTTAACCCTGTAATAAAGGTGAAATTCTAGTGAAAAGGCTGAGACATAACTTTGGAGCTCCTTAGTGTCCAGCAGGTGGCGTTCAAATCTAAGGTGGCCTGAGACTACTGGAAATGACCACGAAGAAGTAGCCTGTGAGAGACGTAAACAGCGTACTCTTTCTGCTTTGTAGTGTGTTCATCCTAACACCCAAACCTCATTTCTCTTCCTTGCCTTAGAAATGTTGCCCCATTGGGTTAAGGGCTTAGTTGGTAGAGTGCTTGCTTAGCATACACAAAACCTTGGGTTCAGTCCCCAACGCCCCATAAACTAAACATGATAGCACTTCAGGATCAAAACTTCAAGGTCATCTTTGGCTAAATAATTTAGAAGCTAGCCTAGGATATGTGAAATCCTGTCAGGCAGTGGTGGCACATGCCTTTAATCCTGGCACTTAGGAGGCAGAGGCAGATGGATCTCCGTGAATTTGAGGCCAGCCTGATCTACAGATCAAGTTCCAAATCAGTCAGGGTGACACAGAGAAATCCTGTCTCAAAAAAACAAAAGTAACCAACATTTGAAAAGCTTTCCTAAAACACAGACTCAAGGCT
>CABHPR010138764.1:14898-46327 GCA_902168415.1 Peromyscus melanophrys
TGTGTGTGTGTGTGTGTGTGTGTGTGTGTGTGTGTGTGTGTGTGTGTTCATGTTCAACAGAAAGCAAATTCTCTGGCTCATTGCTGTGCATTTGATTGGTGAGAAGAGGGATAAATCCCAGGACTTCCTTAATCTCTGGATTTAGCAAAGAGGAAACTAGCTATGAATGAGAGAGGCCAGGGCCACTGAGTGACCCTGAAGTACAAGGTACTGTGCAGTTACAGGCTCCTCTCTCTGATGCTGCATTAATGCATCAGGTGGCTTGGAAGAGTCTTCAGTTTTACACATATCCATGCTACTTCCACCCGTGAAAAACCTGAGGCCTCCAGCCATAGCTTCACAGAGAAATTCAATGGCCCAAGTCAACCTTGCATGGACTCCTTTTGGCCTATAATAGACCACGATCTCTCTCCTTTAATTTCTTTCTTACTTTACATAGAAGAAATGGAGATAGGGCTGATTGACCCCATGGAGTGCTGAATGAGAATAAATCTCCAAGTGAGCACTTTGTTGTGAGTTAAATGCCATAAAATGTTCAATATAATGGCTGATTATTTTTCTTTAATCTTAAATGGATACCTAGAATGGGGAAGTCCCATCCTGGAAGAAGAAATTAATTATCTCAGAGAGAGTCTAATGGCTGCTCTGCAAATGAGTTGGAGGGAGTTAAGCCTCGGAATGGGAAAGAGTGGAAAAAAGTGAAATGAGATGTGTATTACATTTAGATAAACACAATTATACACAACTGGGTATGTGTATGACCCACCTGCATGCTGCTGCATGTGATAATGTTGGTGCACTTGACATCCTTGCGGACAGAAAGCTGTGCTTAAGCTACTCTCCAGATACATGCTGGGGGCAGGCATGGAACTACCTGCTACTCAGATTCTCAGCTAGAGCAGTGGAAAGGGCACAGGGACAGATTAGGCAACCTAGGACCAGTTCTGGTTATTCACTAATCATGTCTCAGACAGCGCTAGCTCTCTGGGTTTTCTAACTTCAGCTGGAGGCAGGAAGATAGTCCCATAGTCTGGCGAAGTCCCCTGACCTGCTTACTGTGAGGTGGGGGCAGTTGCCACAGGATCAGTGGCAGGTAGTATCAGAACATTGGGGACTGAGCCTGCTGCCATTCAGGTATTTGTGTCTGATGAAAACACAAAATCTCTTTGAACTCCTTCTGTAGACAGAACGAGTCGACCCAGTTCCCTCTTAGTCTTTTAGATCCTATTCTGTACATCAGAGTCATCTTGAGATCAAATGCAAGGAGGTGGGGTGTCTCTGATCTCTGGGTGGCCTTGGCAGTGAACAAAGCCAGCTGGCCTGGGCCTGACCTTGCAGAAGGACAGATGTGTAGAGACCACTGTTAATGCCCAATTAATTCCTGTTGGCATGTTTTATTTCAAATGCAAAGCACTGTCGGGATTAATATAAATGCTACCAGTTACTGGGGTGCACTACGTTAATAATTTCTTCCCCCTTGCATGATCCTATAATACTCCTCAAACTCAGCGGATAAACACTAAGCCCTCCTCTGGGTGATACTAGATGTGATGTGTACTGCTACACAAACTAAAGTAAGCTTCCTTTTCCCCCTTTGTCCCTCTTCTCCGCCCTCGCCCCTGCCCCTTGCAGGTGATCCTGATCCTGACCAAGCTGTATGACTTCAACCTGGGGAGTGTGACTGAGAGTTCTCTGTGGAGGTAAGTGGATTAGACCGTCTTAAAGCTGCCCTGGATGGTTTGGCTGGGGAGAAACATAAGCCGAACAACTGAGAAGTCTGTTTCCAAAGGAATATAGGACTTGTACCTCTGTTGCCCTAGGTGGGAGAAAGCTGGGGGTGGGAAATGGGCCTGACGCTCCTTAGGACTTGCCTGTTGTCTATCTGCCTTGGTGCTTTGCTGCTTCTGCAGGCCTCCAGGGTCTAATTCTACTTGGTGAAACAGGGGCTGGTCAGAAATGGAGGAGGAAGATTCCTTAACAAGCGGAGATCCTTGGCTTGGGGGTCTACTGCTGGAGCAAGGGGTTCTTGCTCTGGGTGTGGATATGGCCCCGGGCATCACTGCACTTGGAAGGTGCCACAGTTTTCAAGAAGCCAGTGGCAATGTAGACAGAACAGATTCATATCTGCATGGTGGCTTTCATGTGCCTGTTAGGTTTTGCCTTTGTGAACCCTTCTTCCTATAGGATGATACTAATTTTATTTTGTATTATATAACAAAATATTATAATGGGCAAAAAGACCAATATCTTAATAACCTATTTTAAAGCATATTTTTCAGCTTCGAAGTTGATTTGCTTATTTTTATTTTAAATGAAGTTAAACCATAAGGCTCTTGAAAGTTCTGTGAATTGAATGCACTGTACGCCTTGTGCCTAAGAGGGTAAGAAGACATCCTGGTGACAGTCTTGGGGTTCAAGGGGCGTGGTGGAGAAGGGCTGGTTGGCATGGATAAGAGGACTCTGATTTAGCTATGGTGCTGGGAGTTCCTCTGGACAGGGAACACGCATGTGCAAACCTGTCGTGGAATGTTTGTGTACACTGGGAAGATGTATCTCTGCCTAAGGCACCTTCTGATCGGTTTAATAAAGAGTTGAATGGCCAGTTGCTAGGCAGGAGAGGATAGGTGGGATTTCTGGGGAGCGAGAGGAAGAGGAGGATGAGTCTAGGTATGTGGATTTCACCAGAGACTCTGAAGAAGTCAGAGATATGGTACAGAACAGAGGTAACTGAGCCATGTGGCCGAATGTGGATTAAAAGAGACAGGTTGATTTAAGTTACAAGAGCTAGTTGGAAAAAAATCCTAAGCTAAGGCCCAGCTTTCATAATTAACAGTGTCGCTGGGTCATTATTTGTGTGCTGGTGGTCCAAAGATAGCCTGACAAGAAAGCTCGCTGCACAGACCCTTAGGCCCCCTTTCACACCTTGCACACTCACAAGCACACTGGCATGCACTCACCATTGGGCAATAGCAAGTGTCCCCAGCAGCTGTGACTTGGTACCTTGTGCTGTGTGCTTACTGCTGAATGCCTGGAGACCTTGTGCACTTCCTTTCACTTTCTCTGCCAACTGTCAGCCTGGAGGGGGATACTTCCCCTAAAGGCCACTTACCTGACTGCAGCCCTGCCCAGGGCCATGTCCTGGGGTTTCCTCGGCCTTGTTGCAGGGAGCCTGGAGTATGAGATGCCTCATTATCTGGCCTACATGCTTGTTGAGGGCTAGTTGGAGCAGATCTCACTGAATAGGGTGTTAGCTAAGTTAAGGTTTTGGGGCTAACTTATCAGGCGGTAGAGGCTTGCCTCCCTTTGTATAGGTGGTCTCTACCGAATTTTGCTGCTCAGTAGATGTCAGTGGAGGTATAAGCTAGCACCACCTCTAGCAGATGAGCGCTGGGCAGATTCCACTCACGCAGTATTGCCCGGGAACTAGAGCTCAGAAGGCTTTCCTAAAGCCCCCAGACAGAGATGCTGCATGGCGCTATAAAGCCTCAGTCCTCTGCAGTCGGTCTGGTCCAATCACGAAAGCAGCCAGTAAACCCTGGCCTCATGTTTAGGAACACCTATGACTGACACTTCGTGTTTTACAAAAGGTTTGGCTAGTTCCAAGAACGTGGCCCAGCTGCTTGATGACACAGTCTCTGAAGCAGTGAAGTTTTCCCTGAGGTGAGAGTTGCTGAGTTCTACAGTGGATGCAATATACAACCAAGTCACTCCGGCACGCTGACGCCCAATTGCTAGAGTTTAAGTGTGGGTTTGCTCACTGAGCGAAGCCTGTAACTCACCTTTAGACGCTTTACTTAGCCTCTGTACGTTAGTTCCTGGGGCTGCCACAACAAATGACCCCTCATGAGTGGCTTAAAGGAGGTAACATGTCTCTCTTAGTTTTGTAGTCTGGAAGCCAGAGTTCAGGGTAGTCTTAGGGCATCACTCTCCCCTGGAAGCTTTAGGCAGGAAAGTTTTACCTCTTTCCGTGTTTGGAGGCCACTCACAGACCTGCTAATTGCATCCCTCCAATCTTGCCTTCATCTTCCCCCATATTCTCCTAGGTCAATGCCCCCTCCCCGCATCCCTGACCATGGGTTTGTGGTTAGATCAAGGCCTCACTTGGATAATTCAGGGTGATTTTATTTCAAGATCCATAGTGGCATTAGCAAAGATGCTTTTTTGAAGATATAGTCCTGTAGGAAAGTGTAAGGATCAGAATTGAGTACGTGCTTTATTACACTCCAACACTCAATACCACACCAACCTCTAAGTCCCATTTTCCTTCATAGAAGCTGGGGACAATACAGAACACACATGTGCCCTTGGTATGTTTTCCTTGTGGTTCCCCAAACACAAGCACCACACAGTTCCCTAGGGTGTGTGTGATTAACTCCTTTCTGGTTTAGAATCCCGGGGTTCAGGGAGTCCTCCCCTTCTTCCCCTCCCTCTCTGCTTCCATGTCCCTCATCTGTGAGTCCTTTCCCTAGATTTTCACATTTCATTGCCTAGCTACCTTCTCCTTTCCAGTATTTAATCACTATTTGGCATGTTAAATATTTACTTATTGATTTATTTATTGCCCACAGACAACCACTAATGTCTAATCTTTGGAGAGAGGAAGGCTGGCTTATTTTTTATTTTCAGTTAGTGCTTTGCCCCCAGCACCTAGAGGAGAATTTGGCACTCAAGAGGTGCTTAATACATGTTTGCTCAACGAATGAATTAGTGAGTGACTTGTAAGGATTAAATAATAAATGCAAAACCACTTAGGACAGTAACTGGTGTAGGAAGCACTCACTTTGTTGTAATTATTAATGATTAGTAGAGCTCTGGGTGTTTGTACAGGGTTTTCATTTCATTATTGACTTTTCATTTAGGGATCCATTGCTGTAGGAGCTTGTGAGAGGGAACTCCTAGGCCATCAAGGGGTATGTTATGTGTCCTCTAGTTAGTAGTGACTTTAAGGATAAAGGCAGGAATTAAGGAGGGAGGAGAGTGTCCCAGATTGTTGTTCCTTGGGCTCTCTGGGGGAAATGATCAGAATATTAATGTCTACCTTGTTAAAGATAATTTTCTTTTTTTTTATGGACTAGCTTCTCTGGGCTTGTCTATAGGTGACGAGGGAGCCAAATATGAGGCAAAGAGCCAGATGGGGGGGGGCATGGGGACCCATTGAGTTGACTGAAGGGGCACAGTCCCAGGTTGCTTCCTCCAGTACAGTTAACAGAAAACATATTCCATATGGTGTGACATTTTGAGGACTTATAGAGATTTATGGGGCTTTGCTAGTGGATAAATGTCAGACAAGGATGTATTTTTGTGTTAGATTTCAGGACTTTCACATGTTGATAAAACCCACCTTAGAAATTCAGTGCTAGAAAATGAATGAAAAAGACATTGCTCCTAAATTTTGCAGGCCTTTGCAGGCTGGTTTGCTGGGGCTACTAGGAGACTTCTAATGCTTCACTGTCTGCTACCTTCATCCCTGAGCTTATCTCTCATTTCCTTTTCCTGTATTGATAATGACGAAAGACTTTACAGTTAGAGCCTAGAGCACTCTGATTTTCCTCCCTAACGCAGTGGAAAGATAAAAAGAAACTAAATTAACCATGCACCCTTTCAGCCTCTTGCTTTGGCTTAATATGCTTAAGCACCTTGAAAATGAATTTGGTGATCTTCTGTGCGACAGGGAAGCCCTGGAGTAGCTGATGTCTTGACAAGATGACATCCCCTGCCAGATTTCAGTGTGATAGGATTATTTGCCCCCACTGGGTTAATTATTCAGAGGACCTCTACTTCTAAATATACAGAAAGATTGAAGGCATCAAATTGTACATCTGTTTCTGTGTCCTTGTGGTATTCCTTCTGTGGTTCTTTGGTCTTGGTAAGATGGAGGTGGCCATAATTTTTCTTCACTAACACTAAGATGGCTGTGTAAATTCACCATTTAGTGCAAGTGTCTGATGATCTCAGTCAAAGGACACAGTGCATATTGGAGTTCAAGTTCAAAGAATTGATGAATCAGGATTGACTTTTTTGAGGACACAGTGCTTCCCCTGAAAAATCTGGGTTATGACCCTGAGATTAGGAGCTTCCCTGGTCTATGGTATGACATTCCTGCTTCAGTATTTTTGTCCTAAGTTGAAACTTCACTAGAGGCAACTATACTAATTCTGTCTTCTCCATTCCTGAATCATTTGGTGTGTAGGTACTGTAGACTGATAAAAAGGGACTTTCTGTGCAATCCACATGTGGCAATACTTCTGTGACATCTCTATGTACCTCTGCACACATGGGTACCCTTGCCTCATTTGGAGGCATTTAAAGTCCTCATTTAGAAAAGTTAAACTCTCATAAGGCCAGTTAACCCACTATGGGAGTTTGGAGTCTTTGGTTCTAAATATATATGCCATGGCCAAGAGTTATGTTTTGATTGACAGACGGCTTGTTGGACTTGCCCATCCCAAGTGTAGTCTCTGACAATGGTCCATGAAGGCTTAACCTGAGATAAAAATACATTGCATGAGTAAAATCTTCACACACGTGAATGGGATCTCCACAAGCCTGGGGTCTCCACAACTGTGGTTTCCCGTAGAAGCTTTCTTCTGGGTATTGAGTTAGGAGTCCTCAGAGAGTTTATGTGAAGTTGTGGTTATCTAGGCATAAAAGAGCCAAGCATAAATAACTAAATATCCCTTACACATTTGGTGGACATTTGATCTTCATCTTTCTCTTCTCTTGCTTTATTTCAACTACCACCTTGAAGAATGGGAGATACTATCTTCATAGAAAAGTTACTAGACTACAGTTTTGTCTCCTGGCTGTCTGCCTTCTGGGTACCTAGAACAATGAGGGTTCCTCATTAGGATGCTTATGTAGAAAGATTGATTGTTAAGTACATCCTGCTGGAATCCCTTACATCCCTGGGTTGGGTGTTCCTTCTCTGCTCATGGTCAGCTTTGCATCCTTATATTTCACTGATATTGTCCTCAGACTATGAGCTTCTCTGGTCAGGACCATGTTCCTTAGATGTTTATTGATTTGCCTTGCATAAATATTTAAATTGCATCTTATAAAGGCATAGCTATCCATATAGCACTTCCAGGAGCCTCTAGCCAAACCTCACCCCAACTCCTCCTCGCCATCCCTTTCTTTGTATTGAGTTGTCTATTCTCTTGCCTCTTGGGAATCTGTGGCTTTTCATCTGCTTCACAAGCAGTTGTCTGAACCATTTATTTCCTCTCTAATTGTTCTGTCAGTGACCTTTCTCAGGGATGCTGCTTTTTAAATATAAAATGGAGACCTTTTGGATTTATTAATTTTCTGTTTGCCAAGAAAACCCTGACGATAATTGCTAAGACTTCCCAGAAGTTATTAGTTTACAAATTTTAATGACACTCATGATTTATTTATATGCTTCCCTCCTTCTACAGCTGCACACCCTAATTCCTTAGTGGAATTCCTGCTGAATCTTGGTGAATTAATGGGAACAAAACTGAAGATTGGAATGACATATTTTTTTCACTAGGCTATTAATTAAAAGCTTTCTGTCCTATTCATTAGGCTCTTCGCATGTGAGGTTCCAAAGGCTAGGCTGATGTAGGAAGGATGTGAAATCTTCTCTATAGAACTGGGACCTTCTCCTGTTTGCTTGCAGTGGTAATGAATTTGAAGAAAAGTCCTGTATGGGTCACACACCATTCAATTGAACAGGTACTAATTGAGCATGCTTTGTGTCAGCAGCCCCAAACCCATTGCTGGGAGATGCAGAATCAGATGTTATGATTGCTATCCTCAAGAAATGTTTAGTTTGGTTGAAAGATGCGATGTTTGTACATAGGAAACTGAAGCAGGTATGTGCAAGAATGTATGTACATACATGAAATATAGTGCCTTTTTCAGTGAGTGAATCTGCTCTAGAAACACTTAAGTTTTACCCAGCTCTATCCATAAATAATGTAGAACAGTTGTAGGATGAACTGGAGAAAAGATTGGTAAGACACAGATAGGTTATTTTGCTAGATTTAATTAAAAAGTATGTCTATGTGTTTGTGTGATGTGTGCATATACTCACATGTGCATGTGTGTATGTGAGGGTGTGTGTGCTCACCCCTGCAGACTCATATGGAGACTAGAAGTTGATGTTATGTTGTCTTCTTTAATTGTTTCTCCACCTTAGTTTGTGAGACAAAAATCTCTTACTGAATCTGGAACTTGCTATTTGGGCAAGACTAGCTGGGCAGTGAGTGACTGAGATATGATTACTTCCGTCCTGCAGTGCTAGTTATAGGCCCATGCCACCATGTTAGACTTTTACATATGTGTTCTGGGGATCTGGGCACAGGTGTATTTTACTCACAGACCCATCTCTCCAGCCCCTTAAAATTTGAAGTTAGTGTACACAGAGATGCGTTTCATTGTGGCATTTGCATATATGTCATTATACTTTGTTCTAGTCATACCCCCTTTCCTGGTCCTCCCTGGTCCCCTTCCTTCCTGCAAATGGTCCTATTCTTTCATGGCCATTGAATTCTTTTACCCTCTCCTCCCACTGAGATGTCTTCCTTCCTTGCCATATTCCCCTTTCTACATTCTTGACTACATGGACATCCCCTCCTCCACACCCCCACACATGCACACACATATACATATTTGTTTGTGTGTGTATGTATATACTTACACACACACACATATATACAGTTAAATCTGGATTCACATATGGAAGAAAAGAGGCAATATTTGTCTTTATGTGTTTGACTTATTTCACTTGTCCTAATGATCTTTATCAACTTTCCTGCAAATGTAATGATTTCAGATTTCTTTATGGCGGACTCTAATTCCATTATGAACATATACCATACTTTAAATCCATTCGTATTATCTTTTAGAACATCTAGACTGGTTCCATTTCTTAGTTGTTGTGAACAGCAGTAGACATGAATGTGTAGGTATCTCTGTAGTGTGTTGACTTACAGTCCTTCAGATGTATACCCAGAAGTGGTAGAGCTGAGTCACATTGTAGCTCTATTTTTAGTGCGTTTGAGGGACTTCCAAACTGACTCTCTCAGTGGCTGCACCAGTTTACATTCTCATCAGTGGTGTATAATAAGGGCTCCACATTCCCCACTATAAGGTTCCCATATTCACCAGCACTATTTGCCTGTTGAATAAAAGTAAAACTTATAGCTCCAGTAGGATTTAACATCTTTAGAGAAAAACGCATCCATTCCTTTATTGTCAGTAGAGGGACAGACCCAGGATTTTCAATGGATACCGAATTTGGGGATTTTCAGGTTACTTTTGTAAAATATACATAGAAAGCAGCAGCAGGCAAGTAAATATTTGCCTGTAGCTTATGCAATCCTCTTACATAATTTAAACATCTTTAGGTAGTTTATGATACCTCACACGATAGAAATGCTATGGGAATGGTTACACGATATAATCTAGGAAATAATGGTAATAAAAGGGTTGGTACTCACTCAATTTATACATAGATTTTGTTAAGTATTTTTGTTCTGTGGTTGGGTTAAACCTTGGATGGAGACCTGCAGAGGACGGGCTTTATTTCCCAAAGCTTTTTCTGGAACTACTTGAAACTTAATGCAAAACTGGACTTAATGCAAAGATGGATTTAATGTAAAGCTCTGGCAATCCAGTCCATGATGAAATGATCATATTTGTTCATATGCTCTCAGCCCACAAGCTTCCTCCAAGGTCCAGAGGACAATGGTGCTGCCGTTTTTAAGAGAAAAACTCCAGACTCCCAGAGATACAATGCCTGGCAACAATGCACTGATAGAGGATCACTTGATGGAGGATTATCCGAGTCCTCTTTAGGTACTTGACTGTTTGGGATAAGCAGTGAAGGCCACTGTATTTCTTGATTTGGATGTGACTGATGGTGGCATTTGTGATGATGGTGGCGACGTGTTGTGACAACGATTGTGATCATCTTGGGTACAAGATTCAAGGAATGATTTCCTATTCCCTCAAAAAAGTGTCTTTTAGAAAACCTTTTATTTATTTATTTGATGCAACTTTTGGGGAAGCTACATTCATTGAAGTGATTTGCTATTCTTCATGTAAGTAACATGGAAGGCAGAGAGGGACCATGCACCATTCTCTAATGTGTTGTAGAATGTGTTTAAAAAATTAAGGTAGACTTCTGTCTTGTCCACGGGATTCCAGTTTAGTAAGTATGAGTTATACTCTGACATTTGATATTTTAAAGTCCCCCTCATTCATTCTGATCTTCAGGTAAGGCTGGAAACTGCTGAGCTCTAAGAATGTGTGGGTTCAAGGCCTGTTTCTGCCTCTAAGAAATACTCACGTGTAGCAGGAATCTTAAAAGTTCTTATTAATAAAATCAAACCTGAGCCAGGTATTGGGGTAAATGCTGGAAGGTCAGAGAATCAGAACAAGCCACAGCCACCTCACCTCGCCAGTTCCTCAGCTTGTCCTGTTTCCTCAGACTGGAAGCCTCTGTGTCCTCATTTCCAAATGGCTCCCAGCTGAACTGTGCTGCTAGAAGCCTGAAAGCTTAACCAGCCAAATGCTTCTAGTTTCTGGTCCTCACACCTTATATATCTTTCTGCCTTCTACCACCACTCCCTGGGATTAAAGGCTCGCTTTCTGAGATTAAAGGCGCGAGTCACCATGCCTGGCTGTTTCCAATGTGGCCTTGAACTCATAGAGATCCAGAGAGATTTCTACCTCTGGAGCGCTAGGATTAAAGGTGTGAGTGCCACCACTTGCTAGCCTTTGTATCTAGTGGCTGTTCTGTCTCTGACCCCAGATAAGTTTATTAGGGTGCACAATATTTTGGGGAACACAATACTACCACACTCATGCCATCCTCTATTTCTGCCTAAGTAAGGATGGTCTCTTCAACTCTGAGTCTACAGGCACTGCATCTTGGGCTATCAAACAAGAGGCACAGACACAGTTTATGATACTCGTTGGATCCTTTCCTGAGCTAACAACGTTAGACCTGCATGCAGCCATCCTCATCCTTCTTAAGGCTCCTGGTGGTTAAGTTTTAATCTGTGTGTCAATAGCCTAACTCAACCTGTTAACTTGCTGCTCACTCATGGATACTAGCCAGTTGGCAAGTATTAGCCAGAACACCTGCCCAAATGACTTAACTTGAAATCATTAAACAAAGAGGGCCCCATTCAGTTCATGGAAGCCTTTGTTCTAAAATGCAGAAGAGAGGAGTTCATTCTGAGTCTTAGGTCGTCAGACATTTTACTTTACTGAAGAATTTTACTTTACTTTTACTTTACTGAAGAATCAAGACCCAAGAACACTGAGGAGGCAGATCTCGATGGGTTTAATGTTATTCCATTTATTATGAGAAAAAGCACCTTTTTATGGCCTGGTCTGTTTTCTTTCACTAGGCAGGACCCTGGCATGCATAAATCTTGATATTTGTCCAGTGGCTGAAAGAACGTATGGCCTGCGTCTGTTGATTGTTATTTTATGCTATCTCCCCGTTCGTGCATGTAATGCCAGTTTATCACAACCACAAATAACCCCAGCATTTGGAGAAGGGGTGTGGAATTCTCCTCATCACTTTCCCCAGCCTGAGCTCCCTCTCATTTTCTCAGCAGTAGATTCATTAGCCTTCTAATGAAGTTAATAAGTGAGCAGACCAGACAGTCCCTTCTAAAATAACATTTATAAATGGATGCATTTGCCTACTCTCTAAGGTAGGCTTTAATTTATTTCCCTGCCAGATGTCCACATGTGTAAAACTATGATAGGTAGGCTCTTGCAAAGTGGTTTGAAGCCCAAAATGGGGGAAAAAGTTAAATTCACAGAGAGCCTATCTATTTTCACATTTATAGGATAACAGATCTTACACACACCATTCCTGCTTTTGTATATAATGACTATAAAGATGAGTCAAGCTTTCATTGTTACCTGTCCATCGTTTGGTGGACAATTACTTTATTGGACATAGACAGTTCATGCCATTAGGAGGCTTCAGGCAGTTTCACCACAAAGATCACTGCCCTAGACATAATAAATTGATAAGAAGGTCTCCACTCGGTCACTTGTCAGTGAGGTGGTTTTTTTTTTTTTTTTTTTTTTTTGAATCACAAGCTTTCAGGGGGAAGCATTTCACATCTTTCTGCTTCTTTCAATCATAATGTCCAAGTTCAAGCTAAAGTTGTCTTAAAATGCAATACAATTATATTTTTAAATGTTTTCTCTTTCAACGAATCTCTCAGATTTGAAAATCTGTGGTTGATGCACACATAGATACATGGCTCTTCTCACATTTATGGGAGGAATGTGAGATTCATGTAATTGAATACTCCATTTCATAGATGGATAAACTAAGGCCATGAGGGGATTGACAGTCACTAATTTCAAATCTGAGACCCAAATCCAAGTCTTCCAGTTCTCAGTGGCTGCTTATTCTTGCTGTTGTGTTAGCAATCATGCCTGGCCTTTCCTGCCAGATGCTGTGTTTTGTAAGAGATTGCTGGATAAGGGATTCTTTGAGGACTAGAAACTGGTTTCCTTGGATATTTGTATGAATGATTTTCTCTTTAGGTGAATCATGAGAATCACCTGGGAAATTTAAGAAAAGTCAGTTTCCTGGGCCTCTTTCCAAACCCACTGAATCAATTTCTGGGGCCAAGGTCTAGGAACCCATAGTTTCAAAGATCTCTCTTCTTAATTAGTCACTGACCTACGAGCCTTCGTGGCCATCTTAGCATCTAGAAGATTCATGAAAACTTGTTCTGGAGAACCGTTCCCCTGGCTCATCAGCTTCCCTGTGCCCATTTTCTCTATGGCTGGCTCAGAGTGACAAGCAGAGACTTACAGCAGCCCACAGTTGCACCTTCGTCATTATAAATGACAGCCATTAATAATTGCAATGGGCTCTGGCACTTACTAATTAGCTCCCATTCTGTCAGCATCAGGCCTGTCTGATTGGGCAATTAACATTGATCTTGGAGAGCTCTGACATAGAGGCTGGTCACAGGCTCTGACTTCCACTTTGAGGTAAACCTTATGAGGGTAAGTTGGCAGCTGGGAGTCTAGTCTCCATGGGGAATCAGGTGACGTTAAAATGGCTTTCTTTTCATAAAAGAGTTTTGGTTGCAAGCAGAAAAAAATTACCCCCAACTTAAGTTAGATACTGTGTTTATTGGAAGGAGACTAAGACAGCTCAACATTTTGAAGAAGAGGTAAATAAAGTCTCATAAATGGCAAAGTTTCTGTTTCTCTAGGTGCCACAGCTGCTGAGTGCCTGGCTCTACTCTCTTGAACTGCCATCAGATGACACCTGCCTTCTCTGTGGTTTAAGTTCTTGCACAGGATAACTGAAGGGACCAGTTGGGCTAGGTAGTCAAAGCTGAGGTAGTCTAAGGGGTGAGAATTTCCAGTCCTGCCCTAGCTCTCTTGTCCATCTCTGCATAGCAAAATGGGAAACACCGCAATGAGAGTTCTGAGGTTATCAGAACACAGGCCTCAAGAGATGTCACATATTTTCTCCTGGATTCCTGTATGGAAGTGGCTTAAAACATACAAAATTTGAAAGACTGTCTCTTCAATGATACCACTGATGTAAAAGGCTGCCAGTTATTTACTGTTAGGAAGTCTGCTGGAGGCTTCCCACCCAAACAGCCTTGCAAGGGTTTGATCCTGAGGCTCTGATGGCTGGAGGTGACCAAGATGAAGCGTGCTCTCGGCTCCAGGAAACTGTATTCGAGACACTTGTTTTCTGCCGCTTCCCCCGTGACCATTGGCTGGCTTTAGCTAATGCTTTGGTTTTGGTAGGTTTCTCCAAAAGGTCAAGGAGTTAAAGCCTTGGTCTTCAGCCTGGGGGTTTTTGAGGAGATGGTGGAACATTTAAGAAGTAGGGTCTGTAGGCTCTAGTGGCAGGTCTTTAGGTCACTGGTTATATGCCAAAGGGCACAGTGCCACAGCCACCATCTCCCCCCACCCCCGCCCTGCCTTTGCTCTGCAGGTGAGGGTTTTGTTTCACCACATGCTTCTTGCCACAAGTCTGAAAACAACATCCCCAGTGAGTCCTGGAGTGAAAACCTTAAAAACCATGAATCAAACTAAGTCCCTCTCTTTGTAAGTTAATCATCTCAGGTCTTCCATTATAGCAGTGGAAAACTGACTAAAGGTGGCCAGTGAGCATTTTCCCAGTCTTGGTGCTGATTTTCACATAGGTTCTTCTAAAGCAGTGGTTCTCAAACTTCCTAGTGCTGCAGCCCTTTAATACACTCTCTCATGTTGTGGTGACCCCAACCACAAAATTATTTCATTGCTACTTCATAACTGTAATTTTGCTAGTTACAAATCATAATGTAAATATCTGATGAGGGGTCATTCGATCTCCAGAGGGGTCATGACCCACAGATTGAGAACCACTGTTCTAACTAAACCTCGGCAATCCACCACAGATGAAGGTGATAAAATGGGCCACATTTATCACTCAAACTTTTGCTTTTTTCCCTCTTGTAATAGTCTCCTTCTACCTTGCACTCACCCAGAGATGTAAGAATGCTCTTAATCAATCACAGATCCACCATGCCTCTTATGATGGTTGAGGGTAAATGATAGCATATTATTTAGATCTAATTTTCCATTTTGCATACATCCTCTCTCTCTCTCTCTCTCTCTCTCTCTCTCTCTCTCTCTCTCTCTCTCTCTCTCTCTCTCTCTCACACACACACACACACACACACACACACACACACACACACACACACTTACTTTCTCTAATTGCGTGCGTGTGTGTGTGTGTGTGTGTGTGTGTGTGTGTGTGTGTGTGTGTGCATATGCCTGTGTATGTGTGTGCATGTGCATATAGAGGTCTGAGGACAGATTGGAGGAGTCAGTTTTTTGTTACTGAGCCCTGGAAGCCATTTTTCTGGTCTGAATCTCTGTACTATTGCTTCATAAAAGTTGTAGAATGTGGAACAAGGTAGAATGCAACACTTTGGGATTGGCCTTTTTTCACTTAGCATGGATCCCTGGAGACCCATGCAGGGTGTGCATGTTAACAGTTTTTCCTTTTCCACACATTTATTCTTAGTGACTTTCTAGTCACTAGAAATACAAATGTGATTGTTTTTGCATGTTGATTTTGTATCTGGTGATGTTCTGCAGTTATTTGGTGTTTGCTTTTAAACGCTTGCTGTACATTCAGCACTTGGTAAGGGCTTTCTGACTTCACCATGGGACAGAGTGATGTTCCAGAGTGAGGGCTGAGCCTGGGATAATATGTGGTGCTTGACCATGCATTGTTAAGTTCATTTACTTAGACATACCATAGTTGGTATGCTTTTTTAACTCTTTAGGGGCCCATCATCCAGCTTCCGAATAAATACACAGAGACTTATTCTTACTTATCAACGTCTAGCCTTACCTTGGCTTGGTTTTAGCCAGCTTTTCTAACTTAAATTATCTCATTTCTCTTTAACTATGCTTTGTCTGTGGGCTTTTTACTTTTTGTTATTCTATATATATATTTCTTTTCTTCTTACTCTGGAGTATGGCCAACTGTGTGGCTGGGTGGTTGTCCCCTGGTGTCCTCCTCTCCTTCTCCTTTTCTTGCTTCCTCACTCCTCTCTTGAGCCTAGATTTCTCCTCCTATTTATTCTCTCTGCCTGCTAGCCCCACCCATCCTTTCCTCTGTCTAGCTATTGACCATTCAGCTCTTTATTAGGCCAATCAGGTGTTTTAGACAGGCACAGTAACACAGCTTCACAGAGTTAAACAAATGCAACATAAAAGAACGTAACACATCTTTGCATCATTAAACAAATGTTCCACAGCATAAATGAATGCAACACATCTTAAGCTAATATTCCAGAACAACATACTATACAAATAAAGAAAAAATTGTCTAATATCCTTTAATTAAAACATAGATGAATATAGAGATAGACCTAGGGAGTCTGAAAGCAGAGTTTTAATATCAGAATTTGAAAGGATGAGAAAAAGAACGTGAGAAAAGGAGAGTAAACAAAACTCACACATTCCATTTTTAAGAAATAATAAGTGTATGTTTGTGTGTATATGTATATGTGTATGGGTGTATGTGTGTGTGTACACATGAGCATGAAGGACAGAGCTCAACATGGAGTGTTGTTACTCAGGGACGGCCCATCTTGTTTGAGAAAGGATTGTTCTCTCTTTGGTTTGGAGCTCACCGAATAGTCTAGGCTGGCTAGCTAGTAAACCCCATGACTCCTCCTATCTCCTTTTCCACAGCATTGGGGTTGTAAATGCATTCTACCATGTCTTTTCTTCTTTTAAATTTATTTTTTTTTCATTTTATGTGCATTAGTGTTTTGCCTGTGTGTATGTTTATGCGAGGGTATCGGGTCCCCTGGAACTGGAGTTACAGACAGTTGTGAGCTGCCATGTGGGTGCTGGGAATTGAACCTGAGTCCTCTGAAAGAGCAGTCAGTGCTCTTAACTGCTGAGCCATCTCTCCAGCCCCCGTGTCTTGTCTTTTAAAGTAGGCTCTGGAGATCGAACTCAGGTCATCTGGCTTGCACAGCCAGCCCTTTACCAGCCAAGCTATCTCTTCAGCCAAATAATTATGCCATAGATTTGTTCTAACTTGGGAAGATCAGAGGGCAATAAGTCGAGGAACCATGTGTGGAGGGAGCATTGAAGGGAAGTCAGACTCTGGTGGGTGATATGAAGGATGAACATTCTAGATAAATGCAAGGTTCAATTCAGGAGGAGAGAAAGACCAAAGAGCATTCAACGAATGGTCAGGAGGCCAGTATAGTTGACGTATGGATGCAGTTTTGGGAAAGGTGACCATGACAGAAGATTGACAGGAAGTAAAAATCACGTTATGGAAACTTTGGTGCCTTGTTGAGGAGTTTAGATATTTTTCTGTGGATAGAGTGGAAGAAGAAAAACTCTGTGGACTAAGACAGGACAGCAGAATAATAACTCAGTTAGGAAGATGCCTGTGGCAAGTGATTTGGTGTAGGGAGGAGTTGTCCACTAGAGGGACCAGTTCAGAGACCTATGCCATCCTTACCTCATTCACTGATTGAATCATTCATTTCATGCCTTTGCTTATTTATTTGTCAAGTCCTGCATCATGTGCAGTGATCTGGCGTAATGCACAAGGAATGAGAAGGCCAGAAGATGAAGTCTGAGGCTCCCTTCTTGAGGGCAACTAGAAACCTCACTTTTCACTCGAACTTGTTGTTGTCTACTGTAAGTGCAGATTCTAAATGCTTGAGCCTAGGTGAGCTGACTGGCCTCAGTGAGTCTTACCTGGTGAGCAGCCACTGGAGACCAGACTTCATTGGCTTCCTGTTCTTAGATAAAGGTCAGACATCAAGACTGAAAGCATTAAGTGTGGGTTTTCTGGGGGATACTGGGCCTCTTTTAGTACAGGATACAGAGGGTACAGAAGTAGCATGAATCCTTCAACTTAGTCCATTTCCTTCCTTAAGTGTGCTTCCTGTGGGGACATGGGCAGTGATGGCGGAGTAGGGGGAAGTGATGATGGAAACCCTGATTCTGATTTGTTCTGATGCTTCTGTCTTTTCATCTTCCTGAAATAAAGTCTGCCCAAATTCCCACAGTCTTGAGGACTGAGAATGCTGTAAAAGATTTGTTTTTGTTAACTAGGAAGAAGCAATGAATTTCTTAAGTTCTTCTTTCTTCCTTTGTAGGTATTTAAATTTTTATATAATTCTACTGATAAAAATAATTTCCCAGAGCTTGATAAATGAAGAGTGCCCTTAAGAATCCTTGCTGTGTAAATCCTGTTCAAACTGTAGTGAAGTTTTGGCATATGCATAACTGTATGTACCTTTACCCGTATACTTTCACATAATTGAGATCATCTTGTATAACTAGTTTCTCTCCTATTTTATATAAAGTTTGACTAAGCATTTTTCTCCATTATTCAAAGTGTTTTCCAAACACACGCTTAATGTTTGTGGAATAGGGTATTATATTGCTCTTCCATAATTTACTTAACTGTTTATTCTTCTATTTTTGGAGATTTAGGTTGCTTTCATTTTTCTCTATTTAAAAAGTGTTCTAATGCATACCTAGGTGCATAAATCTTTGTTCTTCTGCATTTTGAATTCTTTCTTTAGGATAGCCTTTTGGAGGAGAAACTTCAAGACTCAGCACATGCTGTCAAACTGGTTTCGAGCAAGGTACATTTTGGAAATTTTTTGGCTAGAAAAGCCAAACTCTGAGATTCAGAGATAAGCACTGCACCAGTTTGTAGTGTGTGCAGACCTGAGGGAGTTGTCTATTTATTGCATGATTTAGGGTAATTTGTGTACCTAAAGGTTTTGTGGCATTATTGGCAAAAGTCCTAATATAATCATTACATTTGAAAGGATGCATTTCCTGAATCAAGGGATATGCATGCCTCCTGCCTCCTGAGCATGTCCAGGTCCATCAAATTTGAAAAATGAAAACAACAATGACATCATCAACAACAATAATGATAATAATACTTGTCATAGTTACTGGTAACTATGTGCCAGGTGGTTACTGGAATGGTATCCATATGCTTAGTTGATTCTTTTCCATAAACCAGTGGGGACAATACTATTACCATCCTTATTCTGCAGTGGAGCAGTCTCAAGGCTGTAGAGTTGAACTAATTTTCCTGCTTAGGAGGGTGTAGAGTTAGAATTTGATCTTAATCCATTCATTCTAGGGCCTATGCATTTGATCCTACTCTAGATAGTCCTGCTTGATTGAAGGTTGCTGTTGGTATTCCCAGAAGTCTGAGATACATGATTTTCTTAGTGTAAGAGCCTGATGGACTGGCTCATGTGAAGGGTCAAGGCATCAAAGGCATTTTTCTTGAGTTGGACCTGCGATGTCTTCACTTCCAAACACTGTTATAATATCATCAAGAGAGCAGTGCAGATGCTCTGGCCTCTTTGTTTTCTTAGAGTTTGAAAAGGTCTCAACCCCTTAGCTTTCTTTTCTGTTTGGATAGGTTGGGAGAGACAGGGTTTCTCTGTGTAGCTTTGCGCCTTTCCTGGAGCTCACTTGGTAGCCCAGGCTGGCCTTGAACTCACAGAGATCCGCCTGCCTCTGCCTCCCGAGTGCTGGGATTAAAGGCGTGCGCCACCACCGCCCGGCCTCAACCCCTTAGCTCTCTTAGCAGCCGCTGAGATACCCATGGAAAAGGAGCTTATGTGTTTTGCACCCATTTTGTGTGTGATTTGTACACTCTTTGAGAGTTGCTGTTACATAAAAGTGTGCACGCTGGTGCATATTACCTGGGTCCCAATCCCAGCTCTACCACTTCTTGGCTGTCAGATTTGGGCCGGAAAGCTCCTCTTCCCTTCAGTTTATCACTGGAGTGTTCTTGATGTTAGTGCCTGGCCAGGCAGCTGAGAGTATGCTCGGAAGACGGGGTAAAGTGCTTGGAGTAGTGCTTTGCGGGTGTTTGCTTCAGTCTCTGCCAGAATTTCTCAGCCTGTCCTACTCCCTATGTTGGAGTCTCATATCTGCCAGGGCTTAGTTCACATTTCCTTGGTGTAAGTAGTAAAAACTCATGGAATACCTGCTTAGACCTGCTCTTTTGGTGGCTCCCTTTAATATGGAGGTGGCACAGACTATGTATTTCCTGAAATGAATGAAGGGTAGCCACAGACTCTACAAGCCGGTGAAGTGGCCGCACTATACTCAGCAGGTGGCTCAGGGGAGACTTCTCCAGGGTAATTAGTGAGTGGAGGTCATGCAGCATGCTGGCACATGGTGGGTGGCTTCAGTGGCAAAAATGTCTGCTTCACAGTTCTGGAAGACGGAAGTTCAAATTCCGGGTGTCAGAGTGCCCTCTTCTAAGACTGTCACATTCATCTCTGTCCCCAGCCCTAGAAGGCAGCAGACAATCTGTGGGATTCTTCAGCCTGTAGAAGCATTACCTTCTTGCTGTCTTCATTCCCCTCCCCCTGGCTCTATCTCAGGGTCTCTCCTTGTACTATTTGTTCTAAATCAGTGCCCTGTTCCACTCCAGTACACTCTGGTATTAATATCCTGGCAGAAAGTTTGTTTCCAAGTAAGGTAAATTATGAACTTCTGCGAAGAAGATGTCACCATAGCAATTTTTTTTGAGAAACAGTTCAAGCCATAACTTTGAATAAATGCTCAAAATTGTTGCTGATGAGGAAGTTAACCAGAAGCTGCAAAATTGTGGAAAAGATTCTAAGCAAGGTTATGAAAAGCCCTTGTGGCACATGGGAAATAGACTTTCCTGGGAGCCAGACTGAGCCAGTCAGTGAGGAGAGAGGTCCATGGAGATGAGAGAAGGCATAAAACAAGCCCTTTGATATCTTGTCAGTCATGTTCAACAAGTTGGCTGTATTTGGTTGAGATGATAAACAGTTAAAGGACTTTATCCAAATTTTTACTTCATTAAATTTTTATTTACTTTTGAGACTGGAATATACTTTCTTCTGTTTTGTTGTCTACTTGAATGTATTTTTTTATGATTTCCATAGCTACCTATTTGTGACTTTCCCTCTTATCATAATATGCATGCTTTAAATACAATATACAAACTGAAAGTCTTGCTGAATTGGATGCCATTATTTCCCTCACTCTGTTCATATATCTGTTATTATAGTTTTCTTTTCCATAAAGTAGTTGTTTTACAGTTTGTAAATAACCAAGTCATCTAAATCTTTACTTAAGGAATTGCATTCTCAGTCTTAAATTTCTGTGATTTGAGAGTTCTCACCTTTTAAACCTGTTCTTATGTCACAGCGCATCCCTGCAGTAGATTGGAAACGCATGCTAGAATTGTTGAATAATCTGTGATATTCATTTGGGGAAACACGTGCTTGTTTTGTGCTGTTATCTCATCCATTGCTCCCCAAACCTTCTGAAGCAGGTATTCTTGTGCCTTTCCATTTACTGGATGGAGAAGCTGAGATTTCAATGCAGGGACTGTTCCAACCATCTGTAGGTCATAAAGGTGGACTTGGGATATTAACCAAGATGGAGGAACCATGACCTACTTACAACCAGAGAAACCCTTAATCGGTAACTTTGGTTGATTTCTTCAAGTGGTCTCTAGTCCATTCTTGTCACTTCAGATCTAGGTACCAACTCTCAGATGGGGACTAAGAAGTTCCAAGGAGAGCAAATCCTTCCTTAGAATTGCTGTCTATCATCCCCACCTTTATTGATGCCATGACCTATATGGGAACTTCATTTCTTCTTTGAGCCATTTTAGCACCCAGTGTTTATTCCCTTTCCCCATGTACTTCCTTGAATACTTCAGCCCAACCCTTCACTTCTGTGTGGTTTTTCTTCCCATTCACCTGTTATTTGGCCTGACCTGTGCAGTCCTTAAGGCCACCTTATCACCTAAATGTGTACTTCGCATGTCATCAATGTGTGGAAATATCTCTTGGGACAGTCAGAAGAGGAGGATGTATTTGAATCTCCTTGGCCTTGAGGTTAAGAGTCTGCTGAAAGCCTGTCTGGGCCTGGCAGCCATTGCACCTCAGGTGTTCCAAGCATCCCATTGCCTCCTGTGGACGCTTGTTTCTTGGTGACCTATCTGTTTTTACTACCAGCCTTGTAGTGGCAATGTTTCCTTTTCTATAGCTAGTCGTCTGTCACAGCTAGATGGTGTAGAATGGGATAAGTGGATGTTTTGGAGTGACGGTATACGTTGGAAGCCAGC
Source organism: Peromyscus melanophrys (assembly GCA_902168415.1). NCBI lineage: Eukaryota > Metazoa > Chordata > Mammalia > Rodentia > Cricetidae > Peromyscus > Peromyscus melanophrys. The sequence goes on from CABHPR010138764.1 coordinate 36,569, forward strand.
CAGCTGAAAACCGACAGTGGCACATCCAGAATGCCACAGTTTTCAAAATTCACTGGATGTCGAGTGGCAGTTGCCAGACTGCTTATCAGAGTTGACAAAAGGGACATTTTCAAGAGATTGGAGTATAAGTGGAGGCAATATGTTGGGGGCATTTATCATAATTGCTAGTGTATGTTGAATGGCAACAGCATGCCAGGAATAGGTACTTTCCAATATTGTCTCTAATCTACGCATCCTAATGGCAAGATGTTTACTAAAGCCCTGGGCTTCCTAGGAGCACAATACTGGGAGGATAGTGAACTGTTGTGTAGATTTCTAGTTTTGCTATTTTGTCTAGAGATATAAAGAATCGTTACATGCTTATACAAAACTTCAGTTAAAAAAAGACTGAATGGATTCTTCTCTTCCCGGAATGCTTGAGAGGAAGCTTAGTGGTACTACAGTTACAGTCCCAGGTCTCCATATGGCCTTGCTGGTGTTGCTGGATAAACACAGTCACAAGAGGATCCATCCAGTTTTAGGCATTTTAGGAAACTGTCAGTGACCTTTGTTATACAGTGGGACCAAATCCACACCTAAGTTCCTTTAGGGTTAGCCACTCCCATTGCCAGTACCACACTTGGGAAAGTAGCCTGGTATGAAGGTTCCAAATGCTTGTCCACAAAAGACTCATGGATGATACTACCTCTCTTCCTTGGCTCCTTGGTATGCTGTTGTTGGCAGCATCCACCAATGAAGACTGAACCGGGATGCCTTGAATCTCTATCAGAAACATCGTTGCGCTTTTTGTCTGCTCCCCATTGTCCATTATTAAAGCAACAGAGTTAAGGCAATAACACTAGTTTATGTAGACTCAGAAGAGCAAATAGAGAGGTGATAATGTATGATAATAGGAGCCCCAAACTGTGGTTCTTTCAGCTAATTTAGAACAAACCTGTATTTTCTGATTGAAGGTCTCACACCAGTCCAGAATATTCTTAATTTTCTCCCATTCTTGTTTTCCCCACAACTTCCCACCATATTTTTTTCATGTACCCAATTCCCTTTTATTTTCTACCTTTTCAACCCAAGGGTCTCTTTCCTAGTGAAGTACCATTTGAACATCCAGAGAGATGTCCTGGCTGGCCAGTCTTTCAGTCCCTTGCTGGGCAATTATTATTATATAGCTTGCAATCCCTTTATGGCTTATGTACAGGTTATTTATTTCACTAGTCTTTCACCCTCCCCACTAAACATTGATTCATTGAGAGCATGGGCCCTCTTCATCTCATATAGCATGACTCTTCAGTGTGAAGCATGATGCTGACCCATGGCAAGATTCATGTGCTGGAAGGGAAGAAGGCAAGAAGTTGAGAAGGCAAGCATGGCTCCGTAGATGGGAGCCAAGGTCGATGAGAAGACAGTGATGGCAAGTCTTGACCTGACTCCTGCGAATCTTTCTTTTAAGACTCTCTCAGCTGGATTGTTGATGCCTCACATAAACCATCAAGCTTTCTCCTCATGCTTAAGGGATGGTAAAAGTGAGAGTCAGAGATCTGCTTAATATTCTTTGGCTAGGGAAAGGGATTGGACCAAAACTGAAAGGAGTCCAGGTTTTGGACAGGAAGGCAGGCACTCCTGAAAGATCCTGAGATCTTTAAGGGATTTGCAATTGAACCCTTTGCTGTTTAGAAGGATAATAGAGTCAAAACGGGAAAACTTAAGATATGAAGACAAATGCTGGGCTTTGGGAAAATTCTGAAAAGCAGTACTCAAGTGAGACCTTGAAGGAAATAGCTTCCTTCTTGCACTTTAAATGAAATTCCAAGCTAAGTAAGGTGAATCTGACAGTGAAAATCAATCAAGCTGCAGCTCAAAACACATGGAGGCGAGGGGCGGTACTTGGGGTTTCTTAGGCAGTTTTGTAGGTGAGCTTCACCCCTGAGGCTGTGCTGTGCTGCTGTGGTTGTAATTGGTTACCAGGCTGTGCTGCTGTGGTTGGTTACTAGGCTGTGCTGTGCTCCTGTGATTGATTGCTAGGTTGTGCTGTGCTGCTGTGGTTGTGGTTGGTTACCAGGCTGTGCTGTGCTGCTGTGGTTGGGTTACCAGGCTTTGCTGTTCTCCTGTGGTTGTGATTGGTTACCAGGCTGTGCTGTGCTGCTGTGGTTGTGATTGGTTACTAGGCTGTGCTGTGTTCTTGTGATTGGTTGCCAGGCTTCACTGGATAGAGATAAGAAAGGGTTGGAACTGTTCTCTGCTCATTTCCCATGTGCATCACTTTCTGGATAACACTTCCATCTGTATTATGACTGATATTTGACAAGGGAGTGAGAGGGGAGAACACACTCAGGATGGAGCCTGGAAAAGTGAGCTGAAGAGATAGGAAGAGGTCAAAGAGAGAATGAGGACGTGAGTAGAGTAGATTCTGTAGATGAAAGTAATTCAGGTTTGACTTAATTCTTATTCAGTTATTTTCTTTAAGCAAAAAGAAATGGACACAGATCAATGCAAGGAAGGAAAGGGGTTATGCAGCAGAAGTCATGTTATTATGGTGAAAAATAGGGGGTGGCTATGTGAAAGGTGGGTATTTCTGAAAGAATGAATTATGTAATTAGTTTCTTAAAGAAGACACTCACCAAATTTGTTGATCCACGAACTCTTTATATTTCCAGAGTTAGGAGGATTAGTGAAGCTCATCACTAATTGCTTACACTGTGAGATAAGCTACTACATCTGTTAGGTCATGTAAAGGAATAATTTTGGTACCTGAAGAAACCTGAATTTGAACACTAGTTGCCTCAGTTATCAGTTGTAAATTAATGGGTAAATTATGTAACCTCTTTAAGTCTCACATTAATGTCCTCATGTGGAAAGTAGGGGCAAATGCTGCTTAGAGGGATAACTTTCACTGAATTATCTGGAGGCATTGTTAAATGTGTTTGTGCTTTATTCTTTTCCATTTTCTCTCTGGTTTATTTTTAAAAAGGTGACCCTAATATTTGTGGAGTTCATGAGTTTTGATTTAATCCTTACTAACTTAGATGCTTTGCTTTGCCACAAGTCTTGTTAAAGACAGCTGCATTCTGAACATTTATCCTATACTTTAATATGAGCAGAAAGGTGAGTGTCTCAGAGTGTTTCTGGGGGTAGTCTGGAGCCATTGAATTCCCCTTTCACAGCAGGCTTCCCTCTCCTTGTTCTAGTCCCACCCAACAGACACATTCCTAGAACTTTACTCGGCTGGGTACCGTTCGAGCCTTTATAGACTCTAAGTATGGACACAAGATAGACTGTGTCTATAGACTCTTTAAAAAAAAAAAAGATTTGTTTGTTTATTTATTATGTATATAGTGTTCTGCCTGCAGGCCAGAAGAGGGCACCAGATCTCATTACGGATGGTTGTGAGCCACCATGTGGTTGCTGGGAATTGTACTCAGGACCTCTGGAAGAGCAGCCAGTGCTCTTAACCTCTGAGCCATCCCTCCAGCCCCCATCTGTATACTCTTATGTAATGGACCAACCAGTAAGGACAGAAGTCAAGAGATAAATGCACAAAAGATCCAGTAATAACTAAATGTGTCGAGTGGCACATGGTGGTATGACAGGAGTTATGTGTATATAGGAGAGAAAAGCCAGAAGGTGAGAGGAAGGTGCTGTTATTAAAGCAGCCTGGGGACATCTCACTCGGAGGCAGATTTGAGACTACACTGAGGCAAGTGAGATGCAGTTTATAGTATTTAGGATGCTTTCACTCTCAGGGTTCTGCAAGCATCTCCTTAAAATTTGCATCCTAGATGGCCTGCGTGCTTCCTCTTGCTAGTCCTAGCCCCGACCAGAAAGTGACATTTAAGCCAAGACCTCAACAATAATGAGGAGGAATTCCTTCAAAGAGCTGCTTAGTCATCAACTAAACAAGCGAAGATTGTGTTTGCTGTGGCTCATTTCAATGTGGTACAAAGAAATCTGCGTAAATCCTCTAATTGCCAAAATTGACCCATCAATGTTAAAGACCCCTTTTAAGTGGATCATTTTCTTCCTTTTACACAGCCATCAAATGCAGCACTAATGAGGGGTGGCATTCATCTTGTTTTACAACCCCGAGCTTTTCCGTATTCATTATCACACAGGAATTTGACTCTTTGTGGTTCTGAGAAAGAGGAGCTCCCATTCTTGCTTCATACTTTCACACACAGTTGTTTATTTAATTACCAAGGAGCCTTGTGGCTCAGTCCAGGTGGCTCTTCTTTTTCCTTTTCTTTGACTGTGGATCACTGCAGAGGTCTGTTCTCTGACAGAAGGAGATGTCCTTGGTGGCCTTGGCCCTGGGTGGGAGGGTGGGGTGGCGGGGGTGGGGGAGATGTCTGTAAACAACATGAATAGTACAGGTTACTACTGAATTGATAGCAATGATTTCAGCATATTCGTGCAAAAAAAACACATTGCAAAGTACTCAAACTTCAAATAAAACTCCTGAGCAACACGATGTGTTGCCTTTTTAAATATGCTCTTCAAGAGAGCCTCCCTGATAGAGTCTTGCATCATTACAAAGTGGTCTTCTCACGGGCCTATCCATCTCCTATAATTTACTTACTCTATGGATACTCACATCTCCAACTCAGGGCAGAGCTCCTGTAAATACAGTTATTCCATAACCATATCTTCCAATTTGGACTTAGTCCAACCAGTCCAATATTTTCTTTCTGGGTTTGTTTTTGTGATGGAAACCCAGATCATTGCAGGATGGAATTCTGAGTAGAATTTTTAGCAAGCTCAATCCTCTGACTTGAGAAGACAAAATTTTCCTTCATCCCACACATAGATACTTTCAGGTCAAGTTTCACGTGAGTTGGGAATTCAAATTCCTAAGCTCATACTTTCACTGCCTTGTCCAAGGACATCAGGGGCAACCAACCAAGCTTATCGTGTTCATTGTTTTCCAAAGGTATTTATAAGCATCTCAAAAGTCCTTTTTTTAATTGGGCATATAAAATGAACAGATTTTGTTGTTGTTGTTGTATGTGTCACTATCATCAATTCTTGTCATAGACTAACATTGTTCTCTTCACTACTGGAAATAGTCACTAGCATTCTTTAAATGTGATTAAATAGAGTGCTAATTCCAGAAACTCCAGATGTAATTTAGAAAACTTGTCTGGAAGATTCATAAACTCATTCTTATAATTCAGACATACATATGCACACAATGTCCATATAGATACATATACACACATACGTGCATATATGTTAGTCAGCTCTCTGTAACATCGATTACCAACATATAAACAGAAGAGGGTTATATGGGCTCAGAGGTTTGGAGCTACTATCCCATGGTCAGTTGGTCCCATCCCATTTGGACCTGTGGAGAGGCATCATGTTGAGAGTGAGAGTGACAAGGACTCCATAATCCTCCTAAGGGTATGCCACACAGTGACCTAAGGATATCCCACTTGGCCTTTCATATCCCTGTAGTGCATCATATTTACCACATTGGCTTTGGGGGATATTTAATATCTAAACTATAGCAATATCTCATACGCAATTGGCATATGTAACCAGGGAAGCTAAGAAATTCTACATGTGAATTCTAGTTCAAATCTGTATACTTAAGAATCAGGATTGCTGATGGCACCTGTCTCATCTCATAGGCTGAGACATAAAGTCAGCCACCATGCATCTCTCAGAGAGACCCTTCTAGTTTCTGCCAACAACCATTTCTTCTCAAATCGGAGGCAGACCAGAACCATGTTGAAAGTGTGCTAGGTTAAATTTTTGAAATTAGGAACAAGAGATGCATACTGCTGTATAGACTGCCTAGTGCTGCCTGGATTTTCTCGCTGACTTCTTCTGTTAGCTGTGTTAAATAATTTACCATCACTGCACTCTGCTTTTCTCATCTTCAGAATGAGGATAATGGTAAGCTCAGGCACAGAGTGGCCGAAAGGAACAAAGGAGCTCATGTGTAGTAAGTTCTTGTGTTATTCACTTCCACATGAAAAGAGTTCCGGAAATGATCTCTATTTCTATGATACCATCATCCCTGTTTTCTCAAAAAATTAATACATGGTGTGAACAGTCAGGTGTGATGATGCACAGTTTGCTGTGTTACCATGCAGATAAAAATGTTATGTTAGCAAAAGCATACATTTTACTTAGTATTTATATTTCCATTCTTGCTCATATACATTGGTATTGCACTTCCTGACAAATCCAGGTCTATTAGAAAAGAGAGACAATGAGCTGTCTTCATTATATGGCGATGGATGTGGAGTCACTCATTTATGCATACTTGAATTTATGCCACCGATTTATTGAGTTCTGCCTTGTGCCAGAATCTTTGCCAGGCCATTATGAAATCCACATGGCTTTATGATCATCAGTGGGTTGTTGTTGTTTTGTTTCTTTGTTTGTTTACTTGGTTTTGGTTTTTTTGAGACAAGGTTTCTTTGTGTAGCCCTGGCTGTCCTAGAACTCACCCTGTAGACCAGGCTGTCCTTGAACTCACAGAGACCCATCTGCCTCTGCCTCCTAAGTGCTGAGATTAAAGGTAAGTGCCACCACAACCCGGTGATCATCAGTGTTTTTGTTCTTGTTAAAATCTATTGTTTGGGACTGTACAGATGACTTAGTAGGCAAAGACACTCACTTGCTCCCTGATAGTACAAGCCAGAGACCTAAACTGATCTCACATCCCGTGTAAAGGTACAAGAAAACAGGTTTCTTTTTTTTTATTTATTTTTTATTTTTTAAATTTATTTATTTATTTATTTTTTAAATTACACTCATGGTATTCATTAATTACACTCATGATATTAATCACATTTGTGGTATTCATAGATTACATTCACAGTGTTCATTCAATTATATATATATATATATATATATATATATATGTATTTTTAATTTTAAATGCCGAATGTCATTTATTGAAGGGAGGAGGAGATCTTAAATACAGGCTTACAGCACAATGGGAGGACCCCGGAGGGCAGAAGTCTCCATGACGGATAAGGTGACCTGCTGACGTCCCACGCAACCCAAGTCAGAAGCTCATTTATTAATAAAAGGGGGACCTGTAGGGCCCTGGCCCCCATTTTGGGTAACTGCTGCCTTGCTTGCGCACCTTGACCCTGAGATCCTCCCTATGCCAACTCCCTGCCAAGTTCCACCCTCCTGAATGCTTAAGAGAAGTTCCTTGTCTGTGTATCCTGAATAATGGGCGTTAACAGATTAGAAGCAAGATTGTAAAACATCAGTAGCGAACAGGTTTCTTAAAGTTATCCTCTGACTTCCATCTTCCATACATGTTCTTCTCTCTCTCTCTCTCTCTCTCTCTCTCTCTCTCTCTCTCTCTCTCTCTCTCTCTCTCTCTCCTTCTCTCCCACAACACAGCAAACCCCAAAAGCATACCTGTTTCTATGCTCAAACAGCAACACCCCAAACTATTATCATTTCTTGGTATCTTGATATGAGAAGTTATGAGAAATAATTTTGAGAGCAATCTGGGAAGAGGAAGGGTTCAAGCTGCCTTGAGCTTGTAGAATGCCAAGAGCAAAGGCACAAAGGACAACTGATAGGAGAGTTGACCTCAATATGACCAGAGAAGCACAGATGAAGAAGAGTGTGCACATCCCATCCCAGCAAAGGGGAGGCTTGCCATGGTGAATACATTTTTTTTCTGCATTGAGGGTAACCCTGTGGCCCTGTGCCCACATAGATTCAGATGAGCTGAGCCTATCCCACACTTCCCTGTCCTCCCGCTCTGCTCTTCACCCCAGTGCTCTAAGAGGAAGGAATCATGCAATGATCATCTCTGAGGAATCCTTCCTCCATTGTCTAGCAGTCCACAACATCAAAAGACGTAAGGTCATTAGCCCTGGAGGAGCCAAGAGACCAGGGCAACATAAGACGGAAGCAGGAACAGGAAGCATAGTGGGCAGAGCAGTTTTCCATGTTCTCAGAGAATAGGAGGTACCCCAGTGTGCCCAAATATATGACCCATTGGAGGGGAAGCAAGCCAGTCAGAGGCCAGACAGTCACAGGATAGAATAATAATTCATATCCCTGGAGAGTTACTCTGTCCCATTCACTGGAAATTGCACACAAATTAACTTGGTAACACACAAAACAGCCCAAGTAGGTGACTACCCTGATGCTGTCTGCTTTGCTGATGAGCAAATCAAGGCACAGACAAGACTTCCCTGGGACTTCATTGTGAATTAAACCTTCAAGGATATGTAGGATTTGGTTTGTTAGGAGAAAGAGTTCTACAAGAGGACAAAGAAAGTTATGTGACCCAGCTTGAATTGTCAGGACTCTGCAGGAGTGCAGCATCTTAGAATTCAGCTCCTTCAGAAATTGTGAATCCCTGGCTCCCAGCCTCACTGTGGGTACCACCAGCTCTGGGGCCTTTGGCAATCCAGGTGGACCCTCAAATGCAAATTGTCAGAAGATAAATGAGAATTGGCAGCTGTATTTAATTATGCAGCCTTCTGCAATGTGTCTACAACAGACATTTTTCTTATGGGGAGTAATTATTCTTAGCATGCCCATCTGAGTGAGATTCTGCTTTGGTAATTGGTTCTAAATCCTAGATCCACTTTTATCTGAGGTACATTCCTTCTCATGTCTGTGACTTGAGTCTGAGGAATACCTGTCAGAGAGATGCCTTTCGGAGAGCTATTGATTCTACCCTTCCTGGAAACCTGCTGAGGTGAGAGCAGTGAGGTCCCAGCATGATAGACAGGCTTGGAATGTGGGCTGCACTTGTTTAGCCCACTCCAGCCTCACTGAGAGGTCATGCGTTTTACCCCCATGCACATTTTTGTTCTCTGATTAGGGAGAGTCCTGAATGGAATAGTTACTCTTTAGGTGGCACAGTGACTTCTCTATTTCCTTTTCTTACTATGCACATGGATGCCAAATGTAGCCCAGTACCCCCCAGCTTGGCTGAGTGAAGCAAACAAACTTTACATCCTGTCAACCAAAGCCTATTTCCAAACCTGTGCCCAAGACAGAATATTAGTGTAGCAATAATTGTTGACCACAGCTTGTAATACAGTTCTCTCTTGGTATCTATGAGAGACCAGATCCAGCACCCCCTAAAGGTACCAAAATTCATCAGCAAAAGTACCATCAACATCTCTCCTGTGGCCTTTGGCTATTCTTCCTTCCTGGGCTTTGGCCTTTTTCAGGAACTGGAGGGAATTAGTGTGAGGATACTCCAGTTAGGTGCGTCGGAGACGCTGTCTGCTGGGATCTTTGGGGAAGGGAAGGAAATGAGAAGGTTCAGGGTTAATTTGAATGTGCACCAGGATTACCTGTCTTCAGTGGATGACTGTCCTTCTAAAATTCCTTTCTGAGTCCCCCCCACCCTCCAAATCTCCAGGGACTCGGTTCAGGAAGTTGAAAACAGGACTTCAGGAGGTGCCCCCACCCACCTCTTTCTTTTCCTCCTTCTCCTCTTCTTTCAAATACCTTAAGAAATTTTGATAAGATTACTCCACAAGTCATAATGGTCATAATGTAGGAAACCCCGGAACAGAGGAAGAAAAGCAAAGAGGAATAAGGGAGGAGCTACTTGCAACGACATCCTCCTTTAGGCTATGATGGTTGGTGTTAGTCCTCAACAGAATCTAGAGTCCCGCAGGAGATGAGGCCTCTTCATTACATTAATATAGGTGAGCAGACCTGCCCCCTGTGTGTGGCAACATTGTCTGGCTGGGACCCTGGACTGCAAGGATGGAGAGGGGGGGCTGAGAAGCAGTGTGTGTTCACCATTCTCTG
>CABHPR010138765.1:22041-35081 GCA_902168415.1 Peromyscus melanophrys
CTTCCTTCCTTCCTTCCTTCCTTCCTTCCTTCCTTCCTTCCTTCCTTTCTTTCTTCCTTTTTCTTTTCTTTTCTTTCTTTTTTTTGTTTGGTTTTTCAAGACAGGGTTTCCCTGTGTAAAAGTCCTGGCTGTCCTGGAACTCGCTTTGTAGAGCAGGCTGGCCTTGAACTCACAGATATCTGACTGCCTCTGCTTCCTGAGTGCTGGGACTAAAGGAGTGCACCACCACTTCCTGGTTCAGGGGGTTTTCTTGATTATGTTCATTGATGTTGGAAGACCCACCCACTGTGGGTAGAGACATTTCCCACTTCTAACTTTAAGGATCCTAGCCTGTGTAAGAATAGAGAATGCGAGCTGGGCACTCACATGCATGCATGTATTGCTTTCTTCTGCTGCCTGCAGACACAGTGTGCTCCTCTTGCTTCTGCTGGCTGCAAACACAGTGTACTCCTCTTGCTTCTGCTGGCTGTAGACACAGTGTGCTCCTCTTCCTTCTGCTGGCTGCAGACACAGTGTGCTCCTGTTCCTTCTGCTGGCTGCAGATACAGTGTGCTCCTGCAGCCTTGACTTCCTCACCATGACTGATTGAAACCTGTATCTGTGAGCTAGAATGAACTCTTTCTCTGTTAAAAATTGCTTTTGTCAGGGTAATTTATCATCGCAACAGGATAAGAAACTAGAACTATTCCCAGCGCTCTATGGCGGGAGCTGGATAGCAGAGCCCTTTGTGAGACTAAGAAACACAGGAAAGAAAAAAGATCAGCTCAGCTGTGCACCTACTTTTTCTTCTCTCTTGAAAAATTGAAAATAGTAGCATGAACACATCCACATTTTACACAGATTCACCCGGTACCCTTTTAGCCGCACATACTTTATTGCTTGCTTTCTCCAACAACTTTCATTTCACGTTAACATAATATTAAACACAACCTTTTCTGAAACAGTCGGTGGCAAAGCTGCACTCATGATCCTTCAACCCTAGATACCTTACTATGCATCTCCAACAGTGGGGATATTATCTCAACCCAGGACAGACAGAAACAACAGACATTGAATATTGACAGAACCCTTTGATCTAATCTACTGTTTGAATACAATTTTGGGCAACTGACCCCCAAAAAGTCCTATATGGTATTTCTGTCTCCTCTAGCAGAGCGTCAAGTCTAGGTCAGGTCTTGCTTTTAGCTGTCATGTCTCTTCAGCTTCCTTCACCCTGCAGAAACACTTTCACATTGAAATATTATTAGCTGCAGAGTGCAAGCCACGTAGTTCATTCAAAATTTTCTAGTAGATATATTTAAAACCTTTTAGAAAGGTGGAATTAATTTTAGAATGTAATTTGCTTGTTTAGCTCTGTATCTCAAGCATATTTCAACACAGGATCAGTATAAAAATTGCTGATGGACTAATGGACTTTTTTTTTTTTTCTTACTGAGCCTTTGAAACCTAGCATGCACTTTACACTTCTGGTACATCTGTCTCACCAGCCACATTCCATCCTTCAATGGCCACGAATGGTTGCTATTTAGGACAGTGCTGTCTTTCTGGGAAATAAGAATATCACCCTCTTTCCTATTTCTTTCTTTCTTTCTTTCTTTCTTTCTTTCTTTCTTTCTTTCTTTCTTTCTTTCTTTCTTTCTTTCTTTCTTTCTTTCTTTCTTTCTGTGTGTGTTTGTTTGTTTGTTTGTTTGTTTGTTTGTTTGTTTGTTTGAGATAGGGTCTCCACATAGCTATGGCTGTCCTGGAACTCATCATATAGACCAGACTGGCCTCAAACTCACAGAGATCCACCAGCCTCTGCCTCCTGACTGCTGGGATTAAAGGCATGCTCTCTTCATTTTGTATTAAGTCAGACTGTTCTCATGTCGTGTTACTTTTCCTGGAAAGATCCATAGAAACATTGTATTACCCCAGACAAGGCACAAACAGACCAAAGAAAGGATTCCATCCAAGTCCAGCTTAGTGACCTACTGAGTTTACTGGGGTTATATATAGAAACATGTGTGAATCTCAAGAGGCTACACCAATGAAAAAATTCACTCCAACGTAGGTGGAGATTCCCAACAGCCACACCCCTGAGTCTTAACTCCAGTCAGCCTTTCTGAATACTCAGGCATCTCTCAAGTGCATCTGGGGTAGGATCATGTGCAACTTGGTGATGGGACAGAAAGGAGTTAGGGGCCAGAATCTGGGGAGCAGGTCTCGTGTCCCACTACTTCGTGAGAAAATGCTAATGGGCACAGCCTCATGAGTGTCTCCTGTGGGTAATTACAAACGTTCTGATTTCAGGATGGCAATAGCAATGTCTTGCCTAGAAGTCAGAGTTCCGGTACAGGCTTTTCCGATGCTTTTTCATAATGAGACTTTTGCTTAACACCACATAGGTCTTCTTGGGAAGCTCCCCAATACAGACATAGAATGTCTGCCTGTCCCTTACTGCTGATGTTATGTATGTGTATATGTGTACGTGTACAGATACATGTTCATGTGACCCCAAGTGTTGTTCCTGAGGAGCCATTCATCCTGTTTTTTCAGACGTCACTCACTGAACCTGGAGCTCACGGTTTCCACTAAGTTGGCTGCCTAGCAAGCCCCAGAGATCCACTTGTCTCTGCCTCCCAGGCTGGCATGGCAAGGGCATGTCACCACACTCAGATATTTTATTTGGGTTCTGGGGCATAGAACTTAGGTCCTCGTCCTGATACACCATGCACTTTACCAGCGGAGGTGTCCCCCTGCCCCCGATGTGGATTTTGATTATTCAAAGGTCTATGACCTCTCTGCTGAAACCACGACATTATGAAAGGATTGAACTCGTGAACATAACTTGGCCAGGGTCGCACACCTGCTGCATGATAGAGTGAGCCCTTGGTTCCCTTCCCAGCTCTGTCACCTGGACAGTGTGAGCGCCTGCCTGGGCCATGGGCTGTGCTAATAATCGTTGTGCATCTTTAGTAGTGTGAAGAAGAGAAAGTTGGTTTTTTCCCTCTGTGGCTCATTGCTGGGGAACAGAGCCAAACAGAGAGAAGCAGGCCTTCCCTAAAACTGGCTATCCCTTCAAAAGCAGTGTTCTTCAAATATTTGTTTGATATTCTTCAATCCAGCCGGGAAGTTTCCTCAAAATTTGAACTACAGATGCACTCACACATTCACAGAGGATGGTTTGCATAGCCCATTGTGGTGTTATTTGTAAGAGTGAAAGGTTAAATCCATTACCGTCCATCACTAGGGAACTGGTTAAATAAATGACAGTATTACCAAGCTTGAATAAGTCCATGTCCCTTCCTGGGTCTCAGCTGGAAGGGCTTCAGGGTGGTGATGTGGAACCAGGGCTCTTGACACTGGCCAGCCTGGGCTGTCCTGACTGAGAATGAGTTCCACTACATCTTCTCTGATGGGAGCCACACTGACCAAGTCCCAAGTGTCTCTGAGCCCAACCTCAAAGGAATACAGCGAGCTACCAAGATGGCATCAGCCAGGGAGCATTGCCTTCCACACTGCTCAACCGATGCCCACTCTTGGAGAACTATGCTCCCCAGACCCTGCACCCCAGACCCTGCCCAAGGTCCTAGGAGTGATCCAGAGGGTCTGAGAAGACACAGAAAGTCTTTTTGATTCCTTCAGGATGTCTCTCAGGCCCAATGTGATTCCCCCTGGAGTCCACTAAATACCCCCAGGGAGGTTGGTTACCTTGTCCTTATGCAAACACCACATTGGATGAGAGCAGAACTATTCTCTAAAGACTCTGTTCTTCTTCCTCCTCCTCCTCTTCCTCCTCTTCTCCCTCCTCCTCCTTCTCCTCTCCCTCCTCCTCCTCTTCTTCCTCCTCTTCTTCTTTCTCCTCCCCTTCCTCCTCCTCCTCTCCTTCCTCCTCCTTCTCCTCTTCTTCTCCCTTCTCTTTCTCCTCTCCCTCCTCCTTTTCCTCCTCTTCTTCTTCCTCCTCCTCTCCCTCCTCCTCCTTCTCTTCTCCCTCTTCCTCCTTTCCTTTCCCTCCTCCTCCTTTTCCTCTCCCTCCTCTTCCTCCTCCTCTCTCTCCTCCTTCTCCTTTTCCTCTCCCTCCTCCTCTCCCTCCTCCTCCTTTACCTCTCCCTCCTCCTCTCCCTCCTCCTCCTCTACCTCCTCCTCCTTCTCTTCCTCCTCCTCTTCCTTATCTTCCTCTTTGCTCTTTTCTACCTCCTCCTCTTCCTCTTCTTCTACCTCCTCCTCCTTCTTGTCTGAAGTCCTGACTAGCCTTGAACTCATCATGTAGCCCAAGCTAGCCCCCGATGTTCCTGTGTCCTTCCACTCAACACCTCTCTCTTTCTTTGGGAGTTGGTTTGTTTGTTGTTTGTTGGTTTTTGTTTGAGCAAGGTTTCATGTATCCCAGGCTGGCCTCAAACTCAATCTACAGCTGAGAGTCCTGAACTTCCTCCTCCACTTCCCTAATGCTAGGACTGCTACTGTGGGCTGCCACGCTTAGTTTATGTGGTGCCTGGGATTGAACCCGGGGCTTTAAACGTATGGCAAGCACATAAACCCCTCTTTAGGAGTGTGTCACAAGGTTTCTTCCTTAAGGTGACTTTCTTTTGCAACTAGAATAATCAAATAATCACCTCTTATTTACAACCATCTCCTTTTGGGTCCAAGGTAGGCATTTGGGGTCCCATCTCATGGGAACAGTGGCCACTGCACATCCTTATGATGTTGCTTAGGACCGCATCTGTATCCCAAGGAAGACTTGCCTTCCCTCTCTGTGGTTCCCAATGCAGGGACCATTGGGACAGAACCCTAACGCAGGCTGGGGAGATGCTTCCAAATCTGGCTGTAGACGATGGAAGGAGGAGTCTCTCTACAAACACTTCTTATTGCACCCTTTCCTACAAGTAATGAAAAGTGTCCACTCTCAAAATAGACTTCATTTCTGCTGTTCCTCCTCTGTGATGGTGAAAGATTGCTTGAGTCTTGATATTTCAAATATCCCCCATCTCTTCCAGGAAGGCTCAGCTTTGTATCAGGCAAACCAGTGTTTAGATTGCTCTGTTGATTTCCTAGGAACCAATCTTTTATTGGGTTTACTGATATCATTTTCTGCATATAATATTAAGATTTTTTCTTATGGTGTTTCTCATAACAAGAAATAAAAGAAGCATTCATTCTGGACCTCTTAAAAAGCCACTACTGGTCTGAAAAATCTTGCCTGTGTTCACATTACCAAGTCGGAAAATCCTCCCCAGAGCAGATCCACTGATCCAGCTCTCACCCCAGGCCTGGACATGTCTGTGTGTCCTGCCTGAATGCACCTTGCTATATCTCATATTGCCTGTGATTTCCTTTAGATATCAAGTTCCATGAACTTCTCAGTCATTCCTGTAGGCATTTCCTCTGTCACAAGAAGGTTTACACCAAGGTTTTTGGAGTATTTTGCACAGATCCTTCTGATCTTTGCACCCACATTGGACTCTGCACTTGAGATATTTGTCCATAGTTCTTCAAATGCGTTCTGCTCAGTGGTCCTTTTCTGGGCAGACTTGGAAGATGGCTCCTCACTTTTTCTTGGATCCTGCCAAGATTATTTCAATTTGCTTTCTGTGAAATTTTAGTTCTCTTCCTCCACTGGGCTTTGTGGAAATGTGAACACCATTTCTGGTACAAATGTATCTGAAGTATGATCCTTTCCCTCTCTCTCTCTCTTCTCTTTCCCTCTTTAAGAATAATCAGCCTTGCCAGGCGGTGGTGGCACACACCTTTAATCCCATCACTCAGGAGGCAGAGGCAGGCACACCTCTGAATTTGAGGCCAGCCTGGTCTGCAGAGTTCCAGGACAGCCAGGTCTACACAGAGAAACCTTGTCTTGAAACTCTTCCTCTCCACTCAAAAAAAAAAAAAAAAAAAAGAACAATCATAATCAGCTTTAACTTTTCAGCAGTATAAAAGGATTTCTCTACCACACACATCTCTTTGTGGTGAGGGATCCCACCCTTCTCGAGATCTCCTTTGTTTTTGTGAGATCTACCCTTTTGTGGAAAAAGCACACCAAAGTCTTGATCTTTCAAACCTCCTCCTGGTCCTTCCAGGCTCTTTGGTCCTCTAACCTCTTCGTGTCTCCTGATTCCTTTGCCACTCTCTAACTAGCTACCCTCCTCCACCTAGCCTGCTGTGCCTTGAGTCCATGGCCGCCTGGTGCCTATGGGATGGTGCAGAACACCCTACATTGCAGCCTCTCTGTCGCTGGGAGAGCTGGACGGTGGGCCTCAACGCCCATATCACTGTTGTGTAATTCCAGCCCCAGCCAAGCAAAATCCCAGCCCTTCCCACTCTGCATCCATTTCAGGCTTCTGCTGCCTTTCATGCACAGAGGGAGAGGGTGTGACTTCATGCATGAGGCATCTGAATCCAGGGGTGCCCAGAGCTCCCACCCAGGTGGCTTGGAGCCCCCTCCCCATGCCCCTCTTTCCAGCCAGGAGGGATATGATGGACAGCCAGAGGAGGGAAGGGACGCTATACTTCAGAGAAAGGGGCAGATGGGAGAGGAAGTGAACTTGGCTAGACACACACTTGATGTGAAACATTCCCCAAACTGGAATCCCATACACAGAGCCCCACATGTGTTCACCCAGACTGGAAACCCTCCCCCAACCCACACTCACTCCAGCCCTGCAGGACCAAATGCAGGAATATGACTGATGACTTTTTCATTCTCATTCCCCAGGGCTATCTCTGGGACAGACACAGAAGGGTGGAGCCAATAGACCTGGGAACCCCAGCTTCAGAAAGCCCAGCTGCTCCTGAGATGATTAGCATGGCAGTCTACTGAGGGACCAGTCACTTTCTCACGCCACCAGTAAACCTATGTCCACATGGTGTCTGAAGATCTTGCATAGTACTTACATTCCTCAGGGGTCTTTGAGGTGTCCACTGTTCCAGGGATCTTCATTTAAAGACAGTGCTCCTTGAAGGGTGGCAGCACACATCTCCCCCAAGTATGGGAGAAAATGAGGCTTAGAAAGGGCCAGGGAAGAAGTGGCCCTGTCCTTCAAGTCATTCCTCACACCCACTGGGGTTGTTTCCTGCAGGCCAGATGACAGCTATGGAACAGTTTGTAGGAAGGTTGGGTGGATGGCTCCTTCTATGCTCTTCATCTGAACCCAGGCAGAAGGCTTTCTTTCTAGACTTCTTGCTAGGCAAACTCTCCCATCCTCTTGGTGCCCCTCAGCGCGGAGTAAGATTCTATGATGGGTTTGCACACAGCAGAGTTACCTGGTCAATGATGACTAGGAAGAATGTGTGTGGCCGAAGCTGTCACTGCCCCTACCAAATGCTCCCTGTCTCCCCCTCTTCCCTGAACACTCCTCACCTCATCAGAACAGGAATAGGCTGTACTGGTATTCAGTTTTCTTCCTCCTTATCCTCTAGTATGGATCCCAAGCCACAGGATAGTGTCCAGGTTCAGGGTAGATTTTCCCTGCTCAGCGAAACCACTTTGAAAACACCTCTGAAGACCTGCTCTAGGTGGGCAGCCTGGGTGATTATAAATCCAGTCGCACTGACAATGGGGATTAACCATCATGGAGTCTCAGGCTGGTCTTAAACTCCTCATGTAGTCCAAGCTGGCTAAAAACCTTTGGTTCTCTTGCCTCTTACTCTTGAGTGCTTGGATTTCAGCCATCCACCACCACATCTGGCCTGCTGTATTTTTTTTTTAAGATTTATTTTATTTTATGTGTGAGTGCCTGAACACATGTATATGTGCTATGTGCATACAGTACCTCTGGATATAGAAGAGGGCATCAGATCCTCTAGAACTGGAGTTACAGGCAGTTGTGAGCTGCCATCTGGGCTCTGGGAACTGAACCTGGATCCTCTGGAAGAGGAGCCAGCGCTCTTAACTGCCAAGCATCTCTCCATCTCCACACGCTATGTATTTGGAAAGCCTGCTTGTCTAGGTTCTTGTCGCAGGGTGTTCTCACAGCACCTCCCTTCGTGCCTTCCCTGACGGCTGTGGATATCCCTCTCCTGCATAGTTAGTTTGCCCATTTCCCTTATTAGCTTTGCTGGGTTCCTTTGGCAGGAACTGTGATTCCGGTAACCGTATTCCTGTTAGGCTTCTGTCTATGGCTTTGTCGTAGCTCTTAACAACTTCAGTTACTTACATTGTTGCGTGTTTTCTCCAGTGAGGTCACGTATTCTTCCCAGGATGAAAGCTGTATGTTACATATTTACATACATTCATTCCTAACGTGGTGTCTGCTACCCCAAGTTAATTGACTTGGTTTTCTGTGTCATAAAGAGAAAGAAGACACAGAAAGCGCCACACTGCTGGGAGGGTAAAGATGCCAGGTTCTCCATGGGACCCAGGTCAGGTGACAGATTCATGGGCAGCCCTCTTCGGCTCCTCTCTTCGCCTTCCTCCCCTCCTGTCTTGGAAGTCCCCCAAGATGGAAGATGCTTTGGCTTCTGGAACCGTGTAAATAGGAGCCTAGATTTCCCAAAAGATCTCCTTGGAGAAGTGACAATTGAAATCCAAGATAACTCCCCCACCCACCCACCCCAGGAGCTGGCCAGCAGAATAATCACAACGGCCACCTTCACCCAGCATTCAGTCTGGTGTCACAGAGGCAGCAGGAACTAACATTGAAGAGAACACTGATGCCCAATTAAAGGGACAGCCAGCGTGCACTCCGGGACGGTGTGGCCAGTGAGTGGGCAGAAGGATGAGTGATTGCTGTCTACTCTAATTTTTCAAAAAAATATGAAAACTTAGATTTTTTTTAAATGAGAAATTCCCTGGTTTTAAAGACTGGCTCAACTTGAAAAAAATTAAAGCAAATTGTGTGTGCCAAATGAAACACACCTGCGGGGTTTATGGCCCAATGGGTAGGCTATTTGAAAGCCCCCAGTTAGAAGGGATATAAAGCCAGGGGTGGAAAGTGAGTAGCCGTAGGCAGAGATTGAAGCCAGAGAATGAGGGAAATGTTCAGGCTTATTAAGGAGACCAGCTGGCAAGGAAGGGCCACTGGAGGGCTGTAAACATGATCAGGTTTCTGTTTAAGAGGACTGTTCTGGTTGCTGCCTGGAATCGCTGGGAAAGAATCTGCCATGGAAGGAGGAAGGCCATGTTTAAAACGATGGTGACACACCAGTGAGTTGAGCCCAGGCCTGGTCTCCAGAGCAAGCACTGGGGAAGGACAGAGAGGGATGTGTTGGAGAGCAGCTCAGGAGTTAGCCTGAAAGTCTCAGTGGAGCGTATTTTTTTTCCTATTCATAGGTACGTGTGTGTGTGTGTGTGTGTGTGTGTGTGTGTGTGTGTGTGTGTGTGTGTGTCTTTGAATGTATGCCACATGCTGTATGTGTGCCTAGGGTGTCAGATCCCCAGAACTAGAGTTACAGTGAACACCATGTGGTTGCTGGGAACTGAACTCAGGCCCTCTGGAAAAGCAGCCAGTGCTCTTAACCGCTGAGCCATCTCTCCATCCCCACATGGCCTTTTCTTAAACAATCTTGGCTTTTGGCAGCACTGAACTTAGGGCTTCAGACATACCAGGCCAGCACTCTACCACCGAGAAATAGCCCCCTAACCTTATTTTTCTGACTTTTAAATTTTGAGACAAGGTTTCAGGTTGGCCAGCTGAATTTGAACTCACTCTGTAGCCCTGGCTAGCCTTGAACTTGTAGACTTCCTAGCTCACTCGCCTAACTAGCTGGGATTATAGACATGTACCACCAGATACAGGTTTCCTTCTGCCCTCCCTCCTCCCCTCCCTCTCTTCCTTCCTCCCTTCTTCCCTCCCTCCCTCCTTCTTTCCTTTATTTCTTGTTGTTTTCTTTTGAGACAATATCTTGCTATGTAACTGGCCTCCAGCTCATCATCCTCCAGCTCCAGGTTTCTGTATGTTGAGAGAATAGCCCTGTACCACCATGCCTAATTTAATCCTTCTACTTATTGGTATTTTTTCATTCATGTTTTCATGTTGTTGAAGATAAAACCCAGGGCCTCACACTACTAAGTAGGTGCCATGCAACGGACTCCAAACTTAATGTTACAAAGACTCTTAGCTTTCAGCTGCACACAATCCAGTTCTCACTGGATATGGCCCATAACTTTACCTTGCAGCCTTCTGGTATTTTCATGGAATAAAAGGACGAAATAAAAATATTATAAACACGTACAGAGTTTAATAAATTCTATTTATATATGGAAATCAAACAACACTCATATCTACAAAAATAGCTGATTAGAAGCTATAACAAAGAAAGAGATCCCATTTAAAGTAGCAACAAAAATAAAACTCTTGAATAAACTTAACAAGAAATATGCAAGATTTATAGTTTGCAATTTTAATGCAATCAAAGGACACCAAAGCTTAACAACACTAAAATATACCATGTTCTTAGATTCTTATCATTGTAAAGCTGTCAAAGACAAGGGGCCTGTAAATTCCATGTGATCTCAATGAAAATACCAAAAGGGTATTCTAGGGGGAACTAAGTAGCTAGTATTAAAATTCATGTGGAAAAATGATCAAGGATAGCCAGAAAATTTGGGGGAAAATTAGAGTTGCAAGGAAGGGCTGAAACTACCGTGTTTAAAAACTGGTTGTAAGTCCTTGGTAATGAAAGCAGTGTGAATAGAAAGATCACTCAATCCCAGGGAAAAAACCCAGAAGCAGCTTCAAGGGTATGAGAGAATGATGTATGTTGCTTTAACGGAGTTAGTGTGTGGACAATCATCTGAAGAAACAGGAGCCAGATTACACCTGTGTAAGTAACTCCAAGAAAGGCTCTCTCCTCTGAAGGATTTCAATGAAGTCATAAACTTAATCGAAATAGATAGGAGAAGTCTCTTATACTCTCATGTGAAAGTATGATGGGTTAATGAGTTTTAGTCTACAAAACCTTTGTACAACCTGCACAAAGCAAAATAATAATAATAATTATTATTATCATTATTCCTTGGTAAAAAGCCAAAATATAAATGACCAGGAACTTGAACTCATGATAGGCGAATACAACTTTCCTTAATACAGTGATTCTCAAGCTATGGGTTGCATGCAACCCCTTCGACAAATCTCCATCTCCAAAAGTATTCACATTATGATTCATAATAGTAGCAAAGTCACAGTTATAAAGCAGCAACAAAAATAATTTTATGGCTGGGGATCACCACGATGAGGAACTGTATGGAAGGGTCGTAGCATTAGGAAGGCTGAGAACCACTGTCTTAATATATAAAATGATACAACTAAGCCGGGCGGTGGTGGCGCACGCCTTTAATCCCAGCACTCGGGAGGCAGAGCCAGGCGGATCTTTGTGAGTTCGAGGCCAGCCTGGGCTACCAAGTGAGTTCCAGGAAAGGCGCAAAGCTACACAGAGAAACCCTGTCTCGAAAAACCAAAAAAAAAAAAAAATGATACAACTAATAAAGAGAGAACAGAACAACCTGATGGGGAGAGTTAGTAGAAAAGAGAAGCAATGCTACATTACTCACCGGCCAGGCAAAATGTGACCACCGGCACAGTAGTGGCAAATCAGCTGTGGGGAAAACCAACTCTTCCTGTTAGAATTGAAGCCTGCTCTCATAGGACAGAATTTGCATCTGGCACTATAAACCCGGTCAGGAGCCCCTGGCTGGAGAGCTGCTGCTTTGCTAAATGAGCCATGCAGATTGCCTTTGAAATAATTACGTTTGTCCGCATAGGTTAGTGCTATTGTCGGCTTTGGTTGGCAAACCTCTCGCAGTCTATGGTGACTGTATAGACTCCTAACTGTCAGAGTGCTGAGAAGAAGGGATTGCTGAATGCTCAGTCGTAACCGGGACATCTCTATTATGGTTTCCCAGGCTCAAAGGACGTTATAGAAGAGGGTCCAGAAAGAATGTGAGAGCTGGAGTGTGGTGGAACACGTCTTCCGGGTGTGGCGTGGCCACCGCAATCTTGAATTCACAGGGCTGTGGTTGGTTGTGTCAACGTCCTGCCATGGAATGGGGAGGAGTCAAGAGGCTGCACCCTTCTTTGGGGATCTATAAGCAGTTGATGGTTGCTAGGAGGAGAGACAACATTTTCTTCAGAAGTGTAGCTACAGTCGAGGTATCCATACTCCAGTAAATAATCTCTCATCTTTGCAACTCAAATGCAACTCATTGAATCAAAAAAAATTTTTTTAGGTGCTGGAGAGATGGCTCAGAGGTTAAGAGTGCTGGCTGCTTTCCAGAGGACCTGGGTTCAATTCCCAGCACCCACATGGTAGCTCACAACTGTCTGTAACTCTCCAGTTCCAGAGTTTCTGACACCCTCACACAGACATGCATACAAGCAAAATACCAATGCATATAAAATAATTTAAAAAAAATTTTAAGGCATGAAAGTAGAAGGGGCCTGGAAAGAGGATCGGTAGGGATGAGAGAGGGACAGGGGAAGGCAGTGACCGGGTGCTATCGAAAGCATGCATACGTACATAAAGACACCCATTGTTATGTGTAATAATGCTAATAAAAATATGAAAATGGAAGCCAGGTGGTGGTGGCACACGTCTTTAATCCCAGCACTTGGGAGGCAGAGACAGGCGGATCTCTGTGAGTTTGAGGCCAGCCTGGGCTACAGAGTGAGTTCTAGGACAGTCAGGGCTATGCAGAGAAACCCTGTCTTGAAAAACAAACAACAACAAATCCTTCTCCAAATTATCAAAATTACAAACTCGTCTTCCCTTTGAATAAACTACTTCATCTCTAGGCATCTATTCCATAAATATATTTGCAATTTGCATCCATAAAATGTGACATTCTGCATCATCTATTACATCCGGGAGCAGGGCCCAGTGCATTGGTGAGTGTTCAGGTCACGACAGGAACTGCTGCAAACAGCGATTCAGAGTTGGACTACGGCATGGCAAGACTCCTCAAAAAGAGAGAAATGGAAGGAAATGAACTAAAATACTTTGCCAAATGAAAAGCAAGTTGGAGAACAACAATGTACTAACACTTGCATGAAATACACTGTGTGTATGTGTGTGAGAGAGAAAGGGAGAGAGAGAGAAGAGACAGACAGACAGACAGACAGACAGACAGA